>PVIW01007092.1:0-77293 GCA_004026585.1 Noctilio leporinus | reverse complement strand
GGCCTGCGAACCCAAAGGTCGCAGGTTCGATTCCCCAGCCAGGGCACATAACCAGGTTGCAAACCAGGTCTCCAGTCAGGTCTGTGGCTGGAGGCAGGTGAAAAGCAACCATACATTGATGTCTCTCTTCCTCTCTGCCTCTCTCCCTTCCCCTCTTTCTGAAAATGGTGAAATAAAATCTTAAAAAAAAAAAAAAAAAAGTTTTAAAAATAAAACAAATTCCTGATTACTATTCAAAAGGAACAACTATTGAGATGCAAAATACCCACCTAGAAACAGTGACTTTAGCTCACAGCCCTGAAAGATCAATGAATTTTTTCTATACACAGAAGCATAATTACAAAAGTTTCATACTAACTTACTCTACTTTCTTAAAATGCAGATTTCTTTAATGTTATTGTATAGCATCAACAGACTATTTCTTATGAAACCATCATTGCAGAGACCTTCATGTATAATAAATGGAAATCACTACATGACTCTATATCCATATTCTATTCCCTGGGTATTGGCTAAGTTTCCTGCATAAAGCTCTTCATTCTTTTTTTTTTTTTTAATTTTTAAAAATTCATCATTTTTATAGAGAAGGGTAGAGGGGCAGGAAGAAAGGGAAAGAAAAACATTAATGTATGGTTGCCTTTCACCTGCCTTTAGCTGGGAACCTGGCTGGCGACCTGGCTATGTGCCCTGACTGGGGAATCAAACCATCGACCTTTGGGTTCACAGGGCAGCGCCATTCCACCAGCCAGGGCAAGCTCTTCATTCTTTACAAAGGGATTCCACATTTATTTTGCTATTTAACTGAACCCTCAGGATAATTCTGTGAAAGAAAGCCAACACATGTCAAGTATTTCTATATGCCAGCCTCCAAATCCAGCATTTTGCATGAAGTATCTCTTTAACCTTAACAATAATCACATGAAAATTTGATATTATCAGTTCCTTTTTACAGAAGAGAACATTGAGAATAAGAGAAGTAGCCCAAAGTCACATTCTAGTAACCAGAAGAACCAGCTTCTTTACCAGATCTGCCTAACTCCAAAGCCTCTGTTCTTTTCCTTTCACTACACTGCTTCATCAACACGAAGGTGAAACAGCCAGAGGCTAAGGTACTTGAACAATGCCCTATAGCTAGTATGTTGTAAAATAAGATTTGGATTTAAGATCTGAGTTTGGTCCCTCTATAGTGCCTAGACATTTCAGTATACCTCAGTACTTACAAAACTGTTTTAAAACAGATGTAGCCAAAGTATAAAATCATAGAATTATAGGGGTGAGATCCCTGGAGAGCAGAGGGCACCCAGAAGCAGCGCAGGAAAGCCTGCCTACCTGCCCTGGGGAAGGGAGGGGTCAGGATGTGCCCCATGGGACTGAAACCATAGCAGCTTAAGCAGCTGAAGCTAGACAGATGGCCATACCCTCAGGTAAAAGGTAAACAAACCAGCAAGTCAAACTCTGACCCAGGACACAGACACAGCCTGTGGTTAGAAACCCTCCTACCTCCTCTCAGAAAAAGGCCGCAAGGGGAGGGGGCAGACCTGCCAGTCTTATCAGGTTTGTCTAGAAAACTGGGACACTTTCTACATGCGTAAGATTTTGGGCCCAAGCTTTTAATCGGAAGTGGGGCAAAGTATGCCCTTTTGCAACCCCTTGGTTGGTCAGTAAGGGTCCAAGCTTCCCAGGCCAGTAAGCCCTGCAGTGAGGGCAGCTGGCACTGAGTTGCACAGTCCTGCTCGCCCTGGCCCACAAGGATGCACTACCAGCCAATGGCCAAAGGGCCAGGTGCTGTAGGGGCGGGAGTGGTGGAAAGCACAGAGCACAAGTAGGGCTCCAGGGAGCGCACAGACTCCAAAAAGACAGATGCCTGAACTCCCACTGCCACCAAAAGCTGCCAGGATGAATGACCATGCTGCAGCCACCTGTGCTTCCCAAAAGATGGTTGAGAAAAGGAATGCCCAGTGCATCTCTGGGGCAGAAACCCATCTTTCTTTCAAAATTGTGTAACCTTTGACTAAACAACCCCCTTCCTTTTTCACCAAACTTCTGCCTTCAGAGTTTGCCTACTGGGCAGGAGGCAAAAGAACCCCACAGGTTGTTCAGTAAAAATGGCTCCAAATTTTCCCCTGAAAATCTGCAACAAGCAGGATAATACATATATTAATGTGGTACTTATACTTCCATAGAAGACTTCATTGCACACAAAAGGTCTAATGTACACAACCTCCTTTGCTTTTACAAGAGCAGCTAAGCTGATCTGGACTCACTGTGCCACTCTAAAGGCAGTGCAAAAAATGCAAACACTTCGAAATTTGTTCAACCTCTTGGCTAATGCAGAATGAACATCTAATCCACTAGATGCTGGGAACTGTGATTCCCCAACCCTCTCCTCTCCTTAGCAAGCAACATACATGATAATAAGAGTGGACAGAAGCCGAGGAATTTGACGGATGAGACTCAATGGAGCACGGCCATTTCCCCCCATGCACCAAGGAGATGGGAGGGGTTTTTGCTGTAGAATGGTGATGAAAAGCTTACAGGGCCTGCACAAAACTCTACAAGTGGCCACAAGTGGTCACCATACCCACTGTGTCACAGGCTGCAGTCAGGGACTTAAAAATAAAATGGTAGCCATTAAGCAGGAGCCACATGGTTTGACTCCACCAGCCATCCAGGAAGTCTGGTGTGTAAGGACCTGCAGGGTTCTAGATTAAGCGTGGGAGAAAACCACTGCACGGGTAGACCTTCCCCAACCAAGCATGGATGAATGGGAGCTGTCAGGAAAACTGAGCTGTGGACTTCTGCCTTTCTAAAAGATGTAGGTGGCTCTGATGTATTCTGAAACTGCCCTAGTTTGGCAGGGAAAGGCAAGGACTATGTGTTTTGGGTGTTTTAAAGGAGTGGGACTTAGCAGAAGGTGACCATTAATTTTAATCTGTATAACCTTTAAATAAACAATTCCCTTCCTTTTTATCAAACTCTGGTGTTGAGAGTGAATCCTTCTGGCAGTGGGTAATCAAGCCCCTCATAATTGAACAGCCCATGAGTTCTGTTCCAATACCATCTCTCTGTGCCATACATATTCTATATCATTTCTTTCTTTTAGTATTTTTTCTCAACTTCTGCTTCATTAACCTGAGAGAAACCTTTCTTACCTCATTTGTTAACTTCAACCCAGTAATGCCTACTTTCAGTAACTAATTCTCCTGTAAATTTTCCTTGTATAGCTCATGTGGCTTCTAGCTCCCATTAAATAAATATTTCCCAACTTCACTAAGCAGATTCCAGAAAGAAGCAAACGTGGAATGTGAATTTCTGCAAGAGATTGTCCTAGACTGCCTTCAAAAAGTTAGTACTAGGAAAGGAAGACAGAAAAAAAGATAATAGAAAATATAAGGGAAATTAAATTTTAAAAGAATAAAGAGAAGCAAACATCATGTGTGGACCTTAACTAAGCTGTTGTTTGAAAAAAGCTGTGAAAGAAATCTTGGAGGCAATTGGAATATTTGAACATGTACTAGATTTAATATGAGAGTATAGAATTGTTATTTTGCTGAAGTATTTATGAACCAAGTGTCATGATTGCTGAAATTACTTTCAAATGGTTTAACAATATTAGTGGCAAAACAATAATTGGTGAGTCATGGTTCAGAGTATTTAGATGTACAATGTAAATTCATCCAATTTTTCTGTATGTTTTAAATTTTCAAAATGCAAAGTTGAGTTTAAAAGAAGAAAAATTAAAAATCATTTGACAGTTTCCACTTTTTAGATTTCTATTGTTTTTGGTAGAGCAGAAATACACTATCCCCTTTGCTCTACAAAGTGCTAACTGCTCTTAGGATGGGTTACCACTCTAGTTAGGTTGCAGAAGGATACACAAAATTACACTGACAATATATTTTATATCACAATACTTTAAATATAAAACCATGTTACCAAAGATGAAAATCTGTTCTTGCATTGCACAAATGTTTCCTTAAACTACACAGTTTACAGTCTTCATTAGAATGTCTTACACAAATGTAGAAAAAGGGTAAAGGAGCAAATTACATTTTCATAAAAACTCTTAAGTTATTTGCATGTACCTTATACACCTTCAGTTGTTCTTCTCTTCTCTGTTAATTCCATGACAGTTTTTTTTTTTTTCTTTTTTTCTTTTTAAGATTTTATTTTTTATAGAGAGAGGGGAAAGGAAAGAGGAAGAGAAGGACAGAGACATCAATGTATGGCTGCCTTTCCCCTGCCTCCAGCTATGGACCTAGCTAGAGACCTGGCTAGAGACCTGGCTTGTAACCTGCTGATGTGCCCTAGCTGTGAATTGAACCAGTGACCTTTGGGTTTGCAAGCCAGAGCCTAGACAGTTTTTTGTTTGTTTGTTTTTAACTCTTAGAAGGCCAAACCACTCTCATAGATCTAGCTCTCAGGCAGAAAGGAGTATGAGATGAGTCTAATAAAAAAGTAAAAATGATGGCTAAAGTCACCACACAGTTTTTGCTAGAATACATGCCAGAGAACACTATTTAAATGTTTTAAGAACCTATGTCTCTTCAAGACACAATTATATAATTAAAACTCATTTATATAGGTCACAGACCATTTTTCACTATTAACTTAGACTTAAAATGTATCATCATTCCAGACTGTTATGAGCTATTGAAAAATGTTTACCACAAAATCATCACAATAACCACAAAGATAAGAAAAAGCAAGCCCTGATTGGTGGCACAGTGGATAGGCACTGGCCTGCAAACCCAAAGGTCACTGGTTTGATTCCCACCCAGGGCACACATAACCAGGTTGCAAGCCAGGTCCCCAGCCAGCTCCGTAGCTGGAGGCAGGTGAAAGGCAACCATACATTTATAAGTCTCTTTCCCTCTCTGCCTTTTTCCCTTCCCTTCTCTCTAGAAATAATAAATAAAAATCCTTTAAACAAAAAAAGAAAAAGCAGTTAACTCAAATTCACCTTAAAATGTATCAAAGTTTAACCCCAAATTTTTTCATAGATAATTGTTTGCTTCTGTTTGCTTCCTATACATAGAACTGTCCCTTTCCCCACTTGCTGAAAAAAAAAAACCTCTGCTGTGAAGGGTCTTTCCAATGATAGCAACTGAACAGTGCCGGACATCCTTCCTAACATGACAGACCAATGAATTACCTCTTCTAACAAGTTGAAATGTAGAGTGATGATCATCAAAATAACTAGATATGGGGGAGAAGGGCTAGCTAATCTTAACACCCTGACTGGGCATTGCATGCTAAGAGGAAAGCTGCAAAAAACATTTGGCAGAGAAACAAAAACAAGAGTAAAAGGGAGAAAAGTTGAAATAACTATAATAGTACAAACAAAAAAAATTTTTTTTAATGAAAAAATGCAACACCAGAAAATGAAACAGTTGACCTAAAAAATATTCAGTTGATAGAAAAAAAGATGGCGACAGAGTCGAGGGCAGTGCTGATGGCATTCTTGAATGCCAGAGCAGCTGGAGGATAGGGTAGGGAGCACTAGAAGTCTGCAGGTCCCTGCGAATTGGAGCCATAAGCATCTGGACTCAAGGGTGCACAGCCCAGAGGCTGCAGAGACCTACAGGAGAGCAGGTGCAACAGTTCCAAACTGAAGTCGACTATGGCCAGTGGCAGCTCTGCCCAAAGGGGCGGGTCTGACTGGAGACAGCTTCCTGCTCCCCAGTGACTAGAAATCTGAGAAGTGAAGTGTGGACAATGATTGCAAACTCCAGAGGGAACAAGGAATTGAACTCCTATAGGGGAGGGACTGTGTGAGAGCAGCCCTCCAGAGGCTGAGGGAGATGAAGTGCCTCCTGGGGCCAGAGGTGGAGGAGAGACCCGAGGGGAGCAGGAGCAGGGGAGCAGAGAAGTGCACCCCACAGTGTGGTGAGAGAACCAAAAACTGCCGCTGCACCACCCAGGGAGAGGGCAGCTCGGAGCCCCAGAGAGAAGGGAGGCCCAACCCCGTGCACCCACACCAGCTCACAGGCTCCCACAAAAACTCGAAACTTCGCACCAGGAACTTGCTGCTGGTGCAACTGGCGTACCCACTGCAAGTGACAAAAACCACCTCACAGAGCTGGAGGGGGAGGTGTAGCCATCATCAGAACGTAGCTCGGGCTCCCCTATAGAGCCAGATGTCCATTACAGGCTGTATAAACCTCCTTGAAGAGCTGGAGGGAAAGGGTTAGTCATCACTGGTGATGTCGCTACCAGGATCCCCACAGAACCAGAGGCCCATCTAAGGAAGTGACAACCTCCACCAAGAGCTGGACTAGGAGGGCTAGCCTTCGCTGGCAAACTATGCTGTGGGCCCCCTGGGGAGCAAGACAGGCACTGCAGAGGTGGGGGTGAAAACCTCCTCAAAGAGCTAGACTTTATGGAAAGCTAGCCATGGCCTGCAGGAGACCCTGTAGGAGGCCTGGGGAACCAGGCACTCTTTCCAGACAAGGGCTACCTCCTCGAAGAGCTAGAAGGGGAGGGCTAGCCATCACAGGAGCAAATGAAGTTGCAGGTCAACCAGCTCTTGGAGCCAGGTGCCCATCTCAGGGGGAAACTCCTTGAGGAACTAGACGGGGAAGAGTAGTCATGACACCACATAAGCACCCTGCAAGTTATCACACAGAACCAATGAGAGAAAGGAGGGCTCCAAAAGGCCAACAGTGCAGAAACCCAGCTAGGTTACTGGAGGCTCAGCTTACCAGGGGGCTGGCACTCAAAATCAGCCCTGACTGTGTCAGCCATAGGCCCTGCCACTCCAAGACCACACAGCTTGACTGCAGACTGCAGAGACTTGACCAAGAAAAAGAGGCAGGCTCAGGAAATGGATCGCTGCCATATCCCTAACATATCCTTTTCAAAAAGTACTTCCAACCCTCATAATTAGTGCATTTTAAGTAAATACTGTTTATATCACAGTGTATCCCAACTCACATATTTTTACTCCTCCCTTATCTCAATCCACCTAACTACCCAAGACCCTCCTCCTACTCTTATTTTAAAGTCAACTCACTCTTGTGCTACAACTCATTCCAGTCCTCAATCTAAGTATTCATCCACTCCCCAGCCACTTAAACCCTCTCTTTCTTTATTTTTTTTGTGAGTGCCCCGCTAGGGACTAAACATTCTTTTCTTCTGCTAAAAGCACACAGTTCCTGGCTCAATCTGGACCAATCAGGAATCATTAAGGGTGAACTGGGAGGTAGATGCAGCAACCATATATAGAGGCATTCTAATTTTCCCCTCCTCATTTCCATAGAAGAGATAAGTTGGCTTTCTATCTTGTATCCCAACTACCTCTGCTACTTCTTTGCACCCTTCGAAATTATCTATACTTTAGTCAACTTAATCATTTTCCCCATTTTATAACAGTTTTATCATATCTACATCCCTATTAAGACTGGTTAAGTTGCAGCTGAGGGTATGATTAAAAGTGGGGGTTACCTTGGAGGGTATGGGTATATAGCTAGGTTCATTGGCAGTCGAAAGCGGGATTAAAGGAGAAAGATTTCTCTGAAGGTGTGGTTATTTTGCCTGGACTGGTGGCTCTGTTTTAGGAACAGCTCAAAAACAGTATTCAAAACAGGATAGAAGGAGTGTCTCTCAATCAGCCAACTGGAGGGAAAGGAGCAATACATACAACAAATCGAAAATACAACCAGACAGCCCCAGTCAACAACATAAAGGCCACCCCAAGAGCAACAAGTTGAGGAAATCTAGGAGACTGCAACACTGAACTCCACAAATCTCCTAACACAGAAGGGTGCTCCACAAAGGCAAGGAATCAAGGAAGATTAATCCAAGACAAAAACAAGTAACAAGAAACACCCAAAATGAGGAAAAAAAGAATCACTCCATCACCAAAAGGAAAGGAAGAATCACCAGAAAGATCACTAAATGAAATACAGACAAGCAATTATCAGGTATGAAATTCAAAAGAATGATGATAGAGAAGCTCAATGAGTTCAGCCAACTCAAAGAAAACTATAAACAAGTCCAGGGAAGTTACAAGGAACTTACTGAGAGCTACAACTGCATTAAAAAGGACTTAGAATCTATCAGTAAGAGCCAGGAGGAAATGAAGAATACAATTTCTGAATTGAAAAATACAGTAAAAGGAATCAACAGCAGGCTCAAGGAAGCAGAGGACCCAATCAGCAAGCTGGAGGACAACACAGAAAAATATTCCAAGACAGTGCAACAGAATGAAAAAAGGCTGAACAAGAATGAAGAAGTTTTCAGAGAGCTGCACAACATGAAATGCAGTAATATCCATATTATAGGGATACCAGAAGGAGAAGAGAAACAAGGAATAGAACACCTGTTAGAAAAACTAATCATAGAAAATTTCCCTAACATGATGAGTGAAACGTTATTCAAGTTCAGGAAGCACAGAGAGTCTCAATAAAGATGAATCCAAACAGATCCACTTCAAGACTCATTATAATTAAAATAGCAAATTTCAAAGACAAAGAGAAAATCCTAAAAGTATAAAAAGAGAAACAGCAAATAACATATACGGGGGCTCAAATAAGGTTATCAAATAATTACTCAACAGAAGCAATACATGCCAGAAGGAAATGGCAAAAAATATTCCAAGTAATGGGAAACAAAGGCCTGCAACCAAGAATACTCTATCCAGCAAGGCTCTCATTCAAAATGGAAAGAGAAATAAGGAGTTTTCCAGAAAAAAGAGAACTAAAAAAATACATTTCTACCAAACCAGCATTGCAAGAAATGCTAAAAGGTCTAAATTTTAAAAAATGAAGAAACAGAGAGAGAGAGAGAGGAACACAAGTACAAAGGGGGAAAATGAGAATAAATAAGTATCAATCAATAAAAATCTTAAATGTAAATGGATTAAATGTGCCAATCAAAAGACATAGGGAAGCTGAATGGATAGGAAAATATTACCCACATATATGCTGTCTACAAGAGACCCACCTCAACACAAAAGAGCAACAGAGATTTAAAGGGAAGGGATGGAAAAATATATATCAAGCAAATGTACATGAAAAAAAGGCTGCAGGAGCAATACTTATTTCAGACAAAATAGATTTTACAATGAAGGCCATTAAAAAAAAAAAAAAAAAAAAGGACATTTCATAATACTTAAAGGAACAATCCATCAAGAAGAAATAACTCTGGTAAACATATATGCACCCAACATAGGAGCTCCAAAATATATAAGGAAAATCTTGGAGGATTTCAAAAGGATATAGACAGCAACACACTAATAGCAGGGAATTTTAATTCCCCACTATCAACAATGGACAGATCTTTCAAATAAAAAATCACCAAGGTATTGTGGCATTGAACAACATTCTAGAGGAAATGGACCTAACTGATATATATAGAACCTTTCACCCCAAAGAAGTAAAATACACATTCTTTTCAAATGCACATGGAACATTCTCTAAGATAGACCATATTGTAGGTCACAAGACAAGCCTCCACAAATACAGAAAAATTGAAATCATACCAAGAATCTTCTCAGATCACAATGGCTTGAAAGTAGAAACCAATCTCAAGGGAAAAAACCTAAAACACTCTAACTCATGGAGACTGAATAACATGCTTTTAAGTCACGAATGGGTTTACAATGAGATCAATGATGAAATCAAAACATTTCTGGAAACAAATGACAATGAATACACAATAGTCCAAAACCTATGGGACACAGCAAAGGCAGCATTCAGGGGGAAATTCAGGTATACCTAAAAAGGTCAGAAAAAACTTACACAAACAACCTAACCATAAAGCTGCAAGAACGAGAGGAGCAACAACAAACAAAGCCCAGAGCAAGCAGAAGGAAGGAAATCATCAACATCAGGGTAGAATTAAATAACTTAGAGATTCAAACTACAATTCGAAGAATCAACAAGTCCAGGAGCTGGTTCATTGAAAAAATAAACAAAATTGACAAGCCTTTAACCAGACTCATCAAGAGAAAGAAAGCAGACCCAAATAAACAGAATCAAAAAGAACAGAGGAGAAATCACAACCAATACTTCAGAAATACAAAGGACTGCAAGAAATTACTACAGACAACTATATGACAAGAAATATGACAACCTGGGTGAAATGGACACATATCTGGAAATGTATAATCTACCAAAACTGAATTCAGAAGAGGCAGAAATCTTGAATAGGCCAATAACAACTAGTGAAACTGAAGAAGTAATCCAAAATCTCCCAAAGCACAAGAGTCCTGGACCAGATGGCTACCCAGGTGAATACTACCAAATATTAAGAGAAGAACTAACCCTTATCTTTCTCAACCTATTCCAAAAAAATCCAACAAGAGGGAAGATTCCCAAACACTTTCTATGAGGCCAGTATTATTCTAATCTGAAAACCAGGTCAAAACACAACTAAGAAAGAAAACTACAGGCCAATATCTCTGATGAATATAGATGCTAATATTCTTAACAAAATATTGGCCAACCGGATCCAGCAATACATTCAAAAGATCATACACCATGATCAAGTGGGTTTCACCCCAGGGATGCAGGGATGGTACAACATTTGCAAATCAATAAATGTAATACACCACATCAACAAACTGAAAACAAAAACCATATGATCATATCAACAGATGCTGAAAAAGCATTTGATAAAGTACAGCAACCATTTATGATAAAAACACTCAGCCAAATGGGAATAGAGGGAGCATACCTCAACATCATAAAGGCCATCTATGAGAAACCTGAAGCCAACATCATACTCAATGTGCAAAAACTAAAAGTTTTCCCCCTAAGATCAGCAACAAGACAAGGCTGTCCACTTTCTCCACTTCTGTTCAACATAGTTTTGCAAGTTCTAGCCATAGCTATCATAGAAGAAAAAGGAATCAAAGGTATCCAAATTGGAAAGGAGGAAGTCAAACTGTCATTATTTGCAGATGACATGACAGTGTACATATAAAACCTAATAGACTCCACCTAAAGCTTTCTAGACCTAGTAAGCAAATTTAGCAAATAGCTGGATATAAAGTCAATATCCAGAAATCAAAAGCATTTTTGTATACCAATAATGAAACAACAGAAATAGAAGCAAAAAAACAAATCCCATTTACCATAGCAACAAGAAAAATAAAGTACTTAGGGATAAACTTAACCAAGGAAGTAAAAGATCTGTACTCAGAAAAGTACAGAACATTGAAGAAAGAAATCAAGGAAGACACAAATAATTGGAAGCATACACAATGTTCATGGATGGGAAGAATTAACATCATTAAAATGTCCCTACTGCCCAAAGCAATCTATAGATTCAATGCAATCCCAATTAAAATACCAATGGCATACTTTACAGAGATAGAAAAAATACTTCAAAAATTTATATGGAGCTAAAAATGCCCAAAAATAGCCACAGCAATCTAAAGAAGAATAAGGTAGGAGGAATCACAATACCCAACATCAAGCTATACTATAAGGCTACTGTAATCAAAACAGTCTGGTTCTTGCATAAGAACAGACATATAGGTCAATGGAACAGAACAGCCCAGAAATAAATCCAGGACTCTATGGTCAATTAATATTTGACAAAGGGGGAAGGAACATAAAGTGGAGTAAAAACAGTCTCTTCAACAAACAGTGTTTGGAGAAATAGACAGCAACATGTAAAATTATTAAGCTAGACCACTAACTTATACCATACACCAGAATCAACTCAAGATGGAGAAAGGACTTAAATGTAAGTACATCACCATAAAGGTTCTGGAGAAAAATATAGGCAATAAAATTTTAGATATCCTACGCAGAAATATGTTTACTGACATTTCGCCAAGGGCAAAGGAAATAAAGGAACAAATAAACAAATGGGACTGTGTCAAATTGAAAAGTTTCTGTTCAGCTAAAGAAAACATCAGCAAAATTCAAAGGGAACCAACTGTATGGGAAAACTTATTTGCCAAAGATACATCAGACAAGGGTTTGATATCCAAAATATAGAAAGAACTAATGCAACTGAACACCAGAGAGAGAGATAGCCCAATTAAAAAATGGGCGAAGAGCACTGGCTGGTGGCACAGTGGATAAGGCGCCGGACTGCGAACCCAAAGGTCGCTGGTTCAATTCCCAGACAGGGCAATATAACCAGGTTGCAAGCCAGGTCTCCAGCCAGGTCTGTGGCTGGAGGCAGGTGAAAGGCAACCATACATGGATGTTTCTCTCCCTCTCTGCCTCCCTCCCTTCCCCTCTCTCTCAAAATAATAAAATCTTAAAAAAAAAAAAGGCGAAGGACCTGAACATGAACAGACAACTCACTGAGAGATATACAAAAGGCCCAAAGGCATATGAAAGAATGTTCAACATCACTAGCCATCAGAAAAATGCAAATTAAAACCACCTTACACCTGTCAGAATGGCAATCATCAACAAATCAACAAACAAGTGTTGGCGAGGATGTGGGGAAAAGGGAACCCCAGTGTGCTGTTGGTGGGAATGCAGGCTGGTGCAGCCACTATGGAAAACAATATGGAGTTTCCTTAAAAAACTAAAAATGGAACTGCCTTCCTAAAAATGGAATTCCAATACCAGAACTATACCCGAAGAACTCTGAAACACCAATTCAGAAGAAGTTATGTACCCCTATGTTCATAGCAGTGCTATTGACAATATCTAAGTGCTGGAAATAGTGGATTAAGTGCCCATCAGTGGATGACTGGATCAAAAAACTTTGGTACATTTACACAATGGAATACTATACAGGAGAAACAAAGAACTCCTAACCGTTGCAACTACATGGATGGAACTAGCAAGTATTATGCTTAGTGAAATAAGCCAGTCAGTGAAAGACAAAGATCATATGATCTCCCCCATTTAGATCAATAATGAACAAAACAAACAAGTAAAGCAGAATCAGATACATGAATACAATGAATAGATCTCCAGCGGGCAGAGGGACGGGGCGGGGGTTGTAGGGGTGAGGAGGAGGCAAAGAAAAGGAGCTGTTTATTCCAGGTACTAGTAGGCAAGAACCATGGACATGGACAACAAGTGGGATTGACTTTAGAGGGGAGTAGGTGGATGGGGAAGGGGACAGCGGGAAGGAAAAAAGGGATGGATAAAATAAAACAACAATAAAATTAAATTAAAAAAATAAATTAAAGACAAAACATTCAGCTCCACAGAAGCCTGGATGTACTTCTGTTTGAATTCTGTAGTTTTTGGTACCAAGATAATTGTTGTCAAAATAATTTCCTATATGAAAAAGGAAATATGGATATTTATTTAGGTAAAGAAATTCCAATGGAAACAAATGAGTTAAATTAGCATATTGAATACCAAAAATATGATTAGAACATAGCAAAGCCTCTGGGATTCGATTACAAATCTATAGTTTCTTTTCCAAAATAGGATGTTAGCCTTACATAGGGTTACCTGAAGAGTCAGAACAAGACATTCTGCTCCAAACTTGTTTTATCAATATGTATTTGCCTACTTATCTCAGAGACAGGATAAAACATTTGAAGTCCATGTTTAATATGAGTATATATTTAACATGCATCATATTCTTAAAAAAAAAAAAAAAGTAATGTCTTAACACTTCATTTTCATTTATATAAAGCACATACATACTCAAATGTCCTCAGGCAAAGATTAAGCAGATATCTGATCAAATTAGGAGCAGAAAGTACATGAGCAGGATACTTTCTCCTAAATTGTGTTATTTCCCTCAACTTTTTCTAAAAGGAGGTTAGCTTTCTGAGGATGCTAATATGCCCCAGTCATCTCAACATCAGATCAATACACTTAAAGACCACTTTCAGTGAGGTCTTTGTAAAACTGAGGAGCAAGGAGCAATCCTACCATGAAGAACAACCCCAATGAGATATGTCCATCACAAGACAAAGAAAGGTACAGGCATCCTTTCTCCAACTCCTTTCCCTGAGGTCAAAATAAAACACAAATAATGTCTAGTGGCTCAAGTTAAAAAAACAAACAAAAAACAAATGGAAAGCTGACATCTTAGTGTTACCAATTAAAAAACAATTATTTAGTGACTACAAAAAATATCTGTTCAGACCTTCAGCAGAACTAGCACACCTAGTTTCTCCATTCCTTTTCCCCCATCCTTTCTAAGTCAATAATTTAAGTGATGGCTCCAAATGCACCCTTTTATGCAAACTTAATTCAACTTTCCAAAATAAAGTCAATATGCTAATCAAATGTATAAATCAACTAAGCACTAAGCATTATATATTTTCATTAGTAGACATCATTTAGTAATATTCTTTCCTTTTTTAAAAAATATTTTATTATTTTTTTAGAGAGAAGGGAAGGGAGAGAGGCAGAGAGGAAGAGAAACATCAATGTATGGTTGCCTTTCACCTGCCTCCAGCTATGGACCTGTCTGGAGAACTGGCTTGCAACATGGTTATGTGCCCTGGGTGAGAATCGAACCAGCGACCTTTGGGTTTGCAGGCCGGTGCCTTATCCACTGTGCCACCAGCCAGGGCTGGATAGTTATATTCTAATGTTCAAAAATTCTTAAGTTAAAAATAACTTCAAGCTGGATAGTTATATTCTAATGTTCAAAAATTCTTAAGTTAAAAATAACTTCAAGCTGGATAGTTATATTCTAATGTCCAAAAATTCTTAAGTTAAAAATAACTTCAAGCCCTGGCTGGTGGCACAGTGGATAAGGCGCCGGCCTGCAAACCCAAAGGTCGCTGGTTCGATTCTCACCCAGGGCACATAACCAGGTTGCAAGCCAGGTCTCCAGACAGGTCCATAGCTGGAGGCAGGTAAAAGGCAACCATACATTAATGTTTCTCTCCCTCTCTGCCTCTCTCCCTTCCCTTCTGTCTAAAAAAATAATAAAATAAAATCTTTAAAAACAAAAACAAAAAACTTCAGGTCAACGCTTATAATAATAAACAACAGCTAACAGAAATGTAGCTTTTACTTACTATGTGCCAGGTACATTGTTAAACATTTTATAAGGATTATCTAATTTAACCCCCATGATACTTTGATTAAATACTATTAATAAGCTTATTTTACAGATGAGGAAATAACAACGGAAGTCAAGAAATATGTCCTAGGACAAATAGCTGTAAGCAATGATGCAATGATTTGAGTCAGGAAATATGACTAAACTATAACCAAATGCATACATATTGCAGTCATTATTCCTCTACCTGCATTTAATACTTTATACAATGTTTTAACCATACTGTCAATAAAAAATGATGCATAACTTATCCTCAAAACAGCAGCCAAATAGGGATATCAAAGCCAAAAATCAACTCAATTATGTAGGCATAGGAACCTCAGGCTCTATCCAGTAAACCAAAATCTAAGGAAGTGTCACGATGGGATAGCCCCGAAACATAAGTAACATTTCTTGAAATAAAGAACAATTTAGTTAAATTTGAAAATCTGAATACTCTAATTAGTAATGCTATTTTACTTTTAAACGTATTTTTCTCTGATTATAAACTTTATGATAAGCTTCACATTAAGTATATTTGCATTTTTTATATTGCATTGAGTTCCCTTCCTTGAACTTTTTTTTTTTTAATTTTATTTATTATTTTTAGAGAAGGGAAGGGAGAGAGGAGAGAGGGAGCGAGACATCAATGTATGGTTGCCTTTTACCTGCCTCCTGCTACAGACCTGGCTTGCAACCTCATATGTGCCCTGGGTGGGAATCGAATCAGCAACCTTTGGGTTCGCAGGTGGCCCCTTATCCACTGTGCCATCAGCCAGGGCTCCCTTCCTCAAACTTTTTAAACTTTCTCAGTATATAACTCTAGAAATAAAACATTCTGCTATACACATTCTCATTTCTGGTAACATTTTTCTAAATCATAAAACACTATTTTCCTCACAGACTCTAAAGCCCAAAATGTAGTCATAATTCTACCTATTCCTAGAAGTTCTCATAAAAAAGAAAGCAAATTATATTTTTTAAAAACCTCTCAGGTCAATATACTAGCAATGCAGAATCCTAGAGCCTAAATTTAAATGTCCTCTTTGTCATAATCAATGCAACAGGTTTTTTTTCTAAAAGGAAAAAAAAAATTACTATTCATTCAAATATAAGAATGGATCTCCCAATCTATTGGGAAATTTTAAATTTAAAATTCTGTATGGTTAAACTACATCTTCTTAACAAGAAGGGATGCCACACAAAAATAACAGTATGAACCTAAAACTTCCAAACCTAGTAAGAGGTAAAACTAAGTCTCAAAATGTATGATATATCTATAGTAATTCACAAATAATTACAGTCAGCCCTTTAACAATGTTGGAGTTGGAGCACTGATCCCCTAATGAGGATAAAAAGTCCACATACAAATTTTGACTTCCCCACAACTTCAGTTATCCCTTGGTATTCGCAGGGGATCTGTTCCTGGACACCCTGCTGATAACAAAATCTAACAATGCTCAAGTCTTACCTATAAAATGGCATAGAACAACGTAAACAGTCAGCCCACACAAATGGCCCAAAATAGTGTTTTTGATAGGCAGTTGGTTGATTCCAGAAATGTGAAACCTGAGGGTATGGAGCATACAGAGGGCTGATTGTATATTTATTGAAAAATATCCATCTATAAGTGGCCCCAAGCAGTCTAAACCCAAATTGTTAAACAGTCAACTGTGTAATTAAACAACTCCTTAGAAAATTCAGTCATGTTATTAGATGCTTTCTAGGTATATACTAAATCTATTCTAATGAAATTGTTTAAAACCATCTCTTCAAATAAATTTGAATGTTTTTTACCCAGCTTTAATATATAGTAACTTTTGCTATGTATTCTATTAATCAGGTATCAGAAATTTTAAAAATCATGTAACTCTATAGACAGGCCTTTTAACTTTCTGCTGAAAGATACTTGTGATTTAAGTTCTGATTTTTTTTTTACATTTAATTTTATTGTTGTTGTATTACATCCATCTCCTCCTTACTCCCCTCTGCACCCCTGACACAACCACTCCCCCTGAATTTTTTATACTGGATTTACTGAAGAAGTGTTACTCTATGTGCCATACACACACACACACACACACACACACACACACCCCTACCCACCTTAGATCAACTCATAAAGAAACAAACTAGCCAATTAAAAATTGAACAGAGGATCTGAATACACACTCCTTTAGAAAGGACATACAGATGCCTTACAGATGTATAAAAGATGTTCAATGTCACTAACTGCCATAGAAATGCAAATTAAAACCACAGTGATATATCACCTTACAGCTGTCAGAATAGCTGTCATCAATAAATCAAGAAATGACAAGTGTTGGCAAGGAGTGGAGATAAGGGAGTAATCATGTACTGTTGATGGGAATTGGGAGAACCAGTGTGGAAAAAAAGCATGGAGGTTCCTCAAAAATTGAAAAATGGACCTACCTTGTGACCCACTGATTTCACTTCTGGGGATTTATCCAAGGAATCACAAAACATTAACTTGAAAGGATATAAGATATGTCCAGAAAATATCCAGCCACTGTTAATATAATGAGAACGGTTTGCACAATATCAATATAACTTGGTAGCTAAGGAGAATGGACTGGAATGTGCAGGCATGAACAATGACCACTTCACTCTACTAGTCCATGGGGGCAGGAGATGCTGTTGAATGAGCATATGCACTGTGTGGTCATCACATTCAAAATGACCAAATGAGTAAAGCACCAAATCTGCATCAAATTTTGCATTAAGCTTGAACATTCCTCCATGAAAACTATTCAGATGATTGAGAAGGCTGCAGCTATGGGTAACTGGTGATTGGCAGCTTCATCACAACAATGCACCCACTCCTACATCACATCTTGTGCAGAGTTTTTCGACAAAACATCAAATCACCCAGGTGACTCAGCCTGCCTACTTCTGGTTTTTCCCAAAACTAAAATCACCTTTGAAAGGGAAGAGGTTTCAGACCATTGATGAGATTCAGAAAAATATGACAGGGTAGCTGATGGTAACTGGAACTATGCATACTTTGAAGGGGACTGAGGTGTCATTGTCCTATGTACAATGTTTCTTGTATCTTGTATCATCTTCAATAAATATCTCTTATTTTTCATATTACATGGCTAGATATCTTCTGGACAGACCTCGTATATGACCAGTCTGCTCACTGCAGCCTTATTTACAATAGGCAAGCTATAGAAGCAATCCAAGTGCCTGTTAGCAGACAAGTAGGTAAAAAAGCTGTGGTACATATACACAATGGAATACAACTTGGCCATAAAAAAAGAAAGAAATCTTAACATTTATAACAGCATGGATGGAACTAGAAGGTATTATACTTAGTGATATAAGTCAGTCAAAGAAAAACAAATACCATTATGACTTTATTTTTATGTGGAATCTAAAGAACAAAATTAAAAGAATAAAATTGAAACAGATTTCTAGACACAGAGTGAACTGGTGGTTGCCAGAGGGGATGGGTAGTTGGGACTCAGGGAAAAAGTGGTGAAGGGACTAAGAAGTACAAAATGGTAGTTACAAAATAGTCACAGGAAATAAGTAAATCATAGGAAATATAGTTAACAATATTGTGAAAATATTGTGAAAATTTTTTTTCACAATATTGTGAAAATATTGTGGAAATATCGAAAGGAATATATATAAAGTATATGATTATCTAACCACTAAGCTGTACATAATAAAATTAAGAAGTGGGACCTTTGGCCCAACTAAAAGGAGGAACTAAATGCCATGTGAGTATACTTTGGCAGATCCTTCTCCAGGATCTTTAGATGAGCCTAAAACCCAACCCTAGCAGACATGCTGAATGTAACCAAAGGACCCAGGAAAGCTACATTCATATCCTTGATCAAAAACAGATAACATCTGTTGTTTTAAGTCACTAAATTTGGGGGTAAGTTCTTATGTAGTGCTATGGATTGAACTGTGTACTCTGCCTTAGAATGTAACCCTATTTGGAGATAGAAGTATACAGAAGTATACAAGTTAAAATAATAAGATCATTAGGCTGGGACCTAACCCTCATATGACTGGTATTTTTATAAAAGGGGAAATTGGGACAAGGAGACAGACAGGCATGGAGAAAAGCCTATATGAAGGTACACAGAGAAAAGAAGGCCAGCTACAGGTCAAAGAAGGCCTGAAACAGATCTGTCTCTTAGAGACCTCAGAAGTAAATAATTCCTGCTTATACCTGGGTCTCAGACTTTTAGCCTCCAGACTCTGAGGCAGTAAATTTCTATTGTTTCAGCTACACAGTTTGTGGTAAGTTGTTAGGGCAACCCTACTAAATTAATGCATGTAGCAAAAGAGAACTAATATAAATACTTCATTCAAAATAATTTTTATTGGCAGTACCAAAATTAGCCTCAATGCAGGACTCGAGTAGATAACCAAAACAAACAAGTCTTTATTTTGGAAAAAAGACATTAGTCTAGATCAGATATTAAACCACAGATATCTTTCCTTTGTTAGCTGGAATTCCTGCAATCATATAATCTAATCTATTCATTTCACAAACTTCTACTGCCCTGGCCAGCGTGGCTCAGCTTGTTGGAGCAACATCCTGTAACTGAAAGGCTCAGGGTTCAATTCTGGTCAGTGCACATATACCTAGATTGTGGGTTGGTACCCCGGTCTGGGTATATAAGAAGGCAACTGATCAATGCTTCTCTCTCCCTTTGATTCAAGCCCCACTCCATCCTCTCTCCTCTCCTCTCTCTCTAAAAGCAATGAAAAAATGTCCTTGGGTAAGGATTAAAAAAATGCTACTGCTAATGTACCAAGAGCTATTTTATATACTTCGCATATCTTAATTCCTCAGAAGAACCCTATGAGGTACCACCATCATCAATTTTATTTTTAAGATGAAGAAACTGATGGCCAGGAGTTAAAGTTAAACAGCTAGTAAGTGGTCAGGATTTAGTAAACTGAAGTGCACAGAGAATAAGTAATTTATAACTAGCCAAAATCATAGTTAATAACTGACCTGGGGCTAAACTTAATGGTACTCTCTCCCTCCCCTCAAATATTTTTCTTAAAAAGCTAAATAGAAAAGCTTTCTTTTACTTGTTATAGTCAATCTTTGTATTTTTACCTTAGAAATGTATTTGATTATCTATCTGCTCTCCTCTAACCACATAAATGCGATTACCCATTTTCTTCCATTCCCTGAGTCCTAAAATGTCAATTCCTGATGCTTTTCTTGCATTTAAATTAATAATTTTTATAAACTGGAACACAAAATTTCACTTCTACACAGTTTGGAAACTACAGCTTAAGGTCAGCATTTGATATCAATTAAAATACAAACACACTTGGAAACAGTAATTCCTACATTATTAGTCATCTGCAAGTTAGCAGGAGTAAGTCATAGAACAGGCTTTGAAAGAGAGATGCCAAGACAACCATGGCAAAGTTTTAAAATGATCCTGCCCTAAATCACCATTTGTCCACAAGGATTGGGAGCTTAAGAGTTAGCCTTTCTGTGGGAGTCTAATCTACAAGATATAAAGCTTGGGAGGTGGTATCGACCATGCTTCCCCTGACAAAGATTAGAAACATGAAGGAAGCCAGTTTCCAAAGAGTGGCCCTGCCTTGGGAGACTGAGGGAAACCTGACGGCATTTAGTTCTTTTCAGACAGCCCTTTTGCACTTCCATCTCTGGATCCTTTGGCATACACTGTGACACACCTGAAAAACTGATAACCTGTTCTTTTGCTTAAGTTAATTTGAATAGACTCATTTGCAATCAACAAATAACTAATAAGGTCAAAAGTACTCTCTCCAGGCCCTGGCTGGTAGTACAGTGGATAAGGCGCTGGCCTGTGAACCCAAAGGTCTCTGGTTCAATTCCCATTAGAGCACATAACCAGGTTGCAAGACAGGTCTCCAGCCAGATCTGTAGCTGGAGGCAGGTGAAAGGCAAACATACATTGATGTCTTTCTCCCTCTCTGCCTCTCTCTCTTCCCCTCTCTCTGAAAATTATAAATAAAATCTAAAAAAAAAAAAAAAAGTACCCTCTCCAAAGCTGCAGAGCATCATTGAAGGACTAATAACCTCATGTTTAAAAAAAAGCTTTTCTGTAAAAATAAAACCAAGTAAAACACCAAAACTAAAGCAACTAGATATTAATAGTACTTTGAAATGTCTCACAATGTAGTTGATCATTCAAACTATAGTCACTCCAAGTAAAACACAATAAAAAGTTCCAAAGCCTGTGCTTACAACTAGATTTTTCCAGGAAAATAAAAAAGGAAATAATGCTTTAAAAACATAATTTTATTCTATGTAAGGAACTACAATAAAAGTAACAATGCTTTAAAGCCAGAATTGAAACTGAGATGATTTATTCTACATTTCCTCTTTTGGTGCAGAAAACTAAAAGCCATCCAGGAAAGGAGGCTTAACTGGGGTTTACCCAGCCATCAGTACTAAAGAGTGATTGAAATCCAGCTCTTCTGAGTTATAGTTGAGTGCAATGATATAGCAAAGACTATTATGACTCTGTTCCTGCCTCCTTATTCAACTGAATGAACAATCCTAAAAGTTACCTGATTCTCTATTCTGGGCTGGCATGAACCTGCGTAGAAACAACAGGGCTGGTAGGCACCTTCCTCAGGAAGCAGATGTGAAGTATATATCTAAGATGAAAGAAAGAAAATCTGGTTTATTTTCAGACTATGTTTTAGCATCATGAGTCACTGATTTTCCATTGATTCTCTCTTTATCTCTCATGTTGTCAATGGTTTAATACCAATGGTGAACACATGATACTTTATTTAAGGTACAAGGTCTGTCCAGAAAGTATCGAGCCAATGTCAATATAATTAAAAGCTTGCAAGGCTGATACTTTCGGGACAGACCTCGTAGGTAAATTTTGCTATTCAAAATCCATAAAGGTTACAGCCTTATTTAATGATGGTTTCTATAAACCATCTAGTTCAGCTTCTTCATTTTACTGGTGAGGAACCTGAGACCTGGAATAGTTACGCAAAGAATCAATGACAATACAATTATTTAGTGGCAGAGCCAGAATGAGAATCAAATTCTTCCCACTTCCACTTCAGAATTCATCTGTACATCACTGGTCACTTTGTCTCTTTGGAGATCCAAATATGAGCCAAAAAAAAAAAAAAAAAGCGCACTATTTCTCTAGATGTGGAATAGAACTGAACTAATTTGCTCTAAATCAGAAAACACTGTTCCCTCAATGGTTATAATCAACCTTGAGTTATTTAGCATGCCTTATATAGGATATTTAAATATTTATTTTCCATTCAATATTTTAATATGAAAACACTAACATGTGAATTATGAGATCAAGGTTCTAGTCCTTCTTAACACTGCTCTCATCAAGTTCTAAGATCTTACTCAATTATTTCTTTGGTCCCAAAGTTGCTTTATTCAAAACTGAGGAGTTTGGACTAATTTCCATGGGCCTTCTAACTTGGGTAATGTTTTGCCTAAGAATAGTTTCTTCTTACTTTTTTAAAGATAAAAATGTAAGATTTTTTAATTTTATTTTTTCCATTACATTTACCCCCATTATACACTCCTACCCCGCATCCACCACACTGTTCTCCATGTCCATGAGTCCTTTTTTCTTTTTTTGCTGGATCCTTCCACTGCCCTCCACTTCCCTCCCCCAGCTGTCAGTCTGCCCTCCGTGAGTCTGTCTCTATTTGGCTTGTTCAATTTGTGCATTCGATTCCACATATGAGTGAAATCATATGGTATTTTCATATTTTAGCAATGTTATGCTTTTCTAATCAACTATTTCTGTAATATATGTCTCTCTGACAATGTTATTACAATAGTTTAAATATAACCAGTAATACTGGCTTCAAATATAGTTAATTATCATGCAAAAGCCTATTCAACAATAACCTAGTTTTGCTGTCTACCTCATTTTTTTTTTTTTTTTTTTTTTTAAATAAGAACCTAGCTGGAAGTGGAAGGGAAATTATTTTTAAAAATTCCTCTTAGATTTCTAAGAAACATTCTGAATCATTTTCCCAAATAATTCATTTGGTTACTCATTCAAGTTGTTATCGAGTGACTTCAGAGAGCAGAAACAGCCTTAATCAAACAGAAGTCTTTTACAAGTATCTGTGGTGAAGTACTAAGTGACATTAGGAATTCAAGTGGCAAATTGGGAGTAGGCAGAAGCAATAAAATGTCTCCTAAACTGTAACTTCAGAATATGCCTTCTCTATTGTTAATATGTTAATTGCTACATAGTTATTTGTAACGTTTTAAACTCAAAGCAAAATAGTATAATGAACATATATATTGTTTGCTACCCAATTCTGGAACCTAAATATAGGTTATTGGTAACGGTGCTAGTGCTTTTTTCCTCCTATTCTATGCCCCATGTCTTTTGTCTCTTCTGTCCCCTGTAACTGTATTTTGTGTTTATCATTCCTGGGCTTTTTAAAAAGTATATCGCATATGTCCTTGTCCCCCACGGACAACAAAGTGCTTTCATTTTGTTTGTTTTTGTTTCTGTAACACATGGTAATTTAACAGTTCCTGTCTTATAGGGCATGATTTTTCCATTCAATATTATGTTTTCAATATTTCATCCATGTCACTGCATGTAGTTGTATGTAGTTCATTCATTTTCACTACAGAAAAATTCTGCATTGTGTGACCATACTATGACTGAATAATTCATTCTCTTTACAATACTATTTTGTTTACCCCTGGGTTTGTTTTCCTTTCTTTGCTTATCGTGAACAATGTTATGAAAACTCTCATACACAACTCCTGTTCCACAGGTGCCCAGGTTTCTCTTAATTAAGTATGTGCCTAGGAGTTAAGAAATATGCATTATGTTCAATTTTTCTGAGGATGGCAATTTTTATTTTCTCACAAGTATTTTTAGCAATTCATAATCCCACAAGCAACAGGTAGTTCATATTGTTCCACATCCTCTCCAAATCAGTCATACCAAATTTTATTTTGGGGTATAAAATGGCATCTAATCATGGTATCAATTTGTATTTTTCTATTAATGACACTAAGCATTTCTTCAAGTTTATCGACTAACTTGTATTCCTCTTTTATGAAATGCCTATCCATTTCTTTTGCTCAATTCTTCCTCAGTTGTTTACCCTTGACTTATTTTTTTTTTTCATAGAAATTTTGTCTTTTGGACACTGATTATTTGGTTTTTCCTATTTTGCATGATCAGGTACAGGCAAGTGATGAGCTAAAGAAGCAGAAGCAAAAACAAGAGGATGCCAGGCAGAACTGGAAAATGCAAGCTAGAGTACCACTGTTTTTCTCAACCTATTTTTGTAAATTAATGCACAGTAGATGCCTGAAATATCAGAAATCTAAAATATTATGTACTTGATTCTGTTAGAATATTTTAATATTGTTTCAACCAAGGGAAATGCTTTGATATGATTTCAGTGCATTGTAACTGCAATATAATATAATTTCAGGTAATAGTTTGAAACAAATCACACTTTAGACAGCGTTCTCATTTTGATCCTGACATTTTACGTTTATTTATTTATTTATTTATTTATTTTCATGCTTTGGTTTCTCCCAATTAACAAGAAGTCAATTTTATTGTCAAAGGGGTTAGTTTGAATGTATATTCACATAGGTATGAAAACTAAATTTCAAAAATAAATTATGTAAATTAGAATACTACAGAGACCTGGATTCCAGACTTGCCAAGACAATAACTTGTACCTCCATGGAGTAACCATGTTATTAAGTTAGTTTTCTTTTTTTCTTTTATTAATTTTAGAGAGAGGGAAAAAGAAGGGAGAAAGAGAAAGATCGATGTGCAAGAGCAACATAGATTGATTGTCCCTCACAAACCCCCAAGGGCGGAGGGGCTGGCCCACAACCCAGGCATGTACCCTGGCTGGAAATTGAACCTGCGACCCTTCAATTTGCAGGCTAGCATTCAACCCCACTGAGCCACATCAGCCAAAGCTAAATTGGTTTTCTTATACCTGACATGGAAGTTGTGCTGCGTCAATTTTTTTTTTTTTTTTTTTAAGATTTTATTTCATTATTTTTAGAAAGAGGGGAAGGGAGAGAGACAGAGGGAGAGAGACATCAATGTATGGTTGCCTTTCACCTGCCTCCAGCCACGGACCTGGCTGGAGACCTGGCTTGCAACCTTGGGTCAATTTTAAGTACCCTTTGAATCATACCTTTTGGCTTGAAGCTCAATGAGGAAAAAGTTTTTTTCCACACAGCCCCAAAAGAGTTTTAGGAATCTCTTTTTGAGTGTTTACAAGCTAGATATATTAAATAGTAACAAAGCTAAATGTCTGGAATAAAAATTAACTAGCAGGCCTATAGCCCTTTTTTGGCTTTTCAGAACTCCTAGCAGATCACCTGATGAACTAAATCATACAGGAAAAATATCAAAAGCCGCATAAGCCCCAGCCAGTGTGGCTCAGTTGGCTGGACATTCTCTGCAAACTGAAAGGTCACTGGTTTGATTCAGTTAAGGAGCATGCCTGCTTGAAGGTTCCGTCCCCACTCGGGACATGTACACAAGGCACCCAATCAATGTCTCTTTCTCATATCAATTTTTCTTTCCCTACTTTCCCCTCTAAATTAAAAAATAAAAATTAATAAAAAACTGATATTTAAAAAGCCACATATATCTGAAGCACTCTATATTCTGGTTTTGATTTCTACATAAGCAATTAGAAAAAAACTTCCAGATCCACATTTACCCACTTACCTTCTACTGTACTTGAACTTTCTTGGGCCACACTAAATTTAACTAACTCCTCTACTTTGATACTATATATTTGGCCCCTTCAATTCAAGGACAATACACTAGTAAAGTCCTACTTCTCTCTCATACACCATCAGCGTCCTAACTTCTTCCTTCCATTAAAGCAAAACCATTTGTTTATATGTGTGTGTGCGTGTGTGTGCGTGTGTGTGTTTGCATTTCCCATCATTAGAAAACAAACCTTTTGACCACATGTACCTCTCTAGGTTATGGCCAATGTTTCTGATCTACTTTTCAGCAAAAGGTCATAAAAATGGTGTCTGTACTGTCTTCAAGTATTCTTCAATTCAAATTGAACGTACTCCAATTAGACTTTTGCTCCCCACCATATTCTTGAAACTTTAAGGTCACCAATTCCCTTTATACTATATTAAGCCAAAAGGCCAACCAGTTCTTATCTTTCTTGACCTACCTGCAGCTTTTGGCACCAAGCCCTGCTACACTTTGTTTACCTGGCTTCCAAAGAACAAAGACTCCAGGTTTCATCCTATTTCACTGGCCACTCCTTCTCAGCCTCCTTTGCTATTTCTCCTCCTCTTGGTGATGACTAAAGTTTAAGCATTTACCCTTTCTCTCAACCATCATACTGGCTCTTTCTACAAAATACATCCAGAATCCTATCCCTTATCACCTGGCCTTTGACCAGAATAGTAATTTGGTCATCTCTCAATTGGATTTTTTCCACAGTTTAGTAACTGGCATCCCAACTTCTATCCTGCCAGATTTTAGTCCTTTCTCATTAAAGTAGCCAGTGGTCCTGAAAATCTTACATAAATTTATGTAAGGTAACAAACATCTGTGCCCAAAATCTCCAATTCACTCTTCATCTTAGAGTAAATGCCAAAATCTTTAAAATAGCATGAAAGAACCTACATTATTTGACCCCCATTACATCTCACCTCATTCCCTACTGACCTCTTTTGCTATTCCTTACACAAGTGAGGCATACTTCTACCTCAGAGCCTTTACACTTGCTATGCTCTCTGACTAGTTTTCCAAGAGACAATTCTATCTCTGCATGTCTCACTCCCTATCTTTAAAATCTTTGTTCAAATATCTCCTAAGCTGTCTTTCTTATCCACTCTATTTAAAACTGTAACAATTCTGCTCCCAGAATCCCTAACCCACTTCCCTGATTTTTCTCCAATGTTACTAATATTTATTTCATTTCTATTCCTATTCATCTATTTCCTCCAGCAAAATCATAAAATCCATGAGAGCTAGAGCTTTGTTTTACTTGGTGCTACATCTTCTTCAATGTCTAAAAACAGGTCTGGCATGTAGTAATCATTCAATAAACATTTTTTTAGTAAACAAATGAATAATTACTCTCTTAGGGTTAAAAATGACAATCTAAAAAAAATGACAATCTAGACCCTGGCTGGTGTGGCTCAGTGGACTGAGTGCTGGCCTGCAAACTGAAAGGTCGCTGGTTCAATTCCCAGTCAGGGCACATGCCTGGGTTGTAGACCAGGTCCTCAAGTGTGGGCATGCAAGAGACAACCAACTGATGTTTCACATCTATGTTTGTCTCTCTCGCTTTTTCCTTTCATTCCCCTCTCTCTAAAAATAAATAAAGTCTCTCTAAATAAATACAAGCTGAGTTAAAAAACAAAATAATCTAAATAATCATGGGACAATAGCTAGACTGATGTAAAATAATCACTCTACTATTTCTTCAACAGATAAACAGAAAGTTAACTCTGAACACTTCAGTAAACATTATAGCTAATACTTCCATACACGTAAATAAATCACTACAGCCCTGGCTGCTGTGGCTCAGTGGACTGAGCAACGGCCTGAGAACCAAAGGGTCTCTGGTTCGATTCCCAGTTGGGGCACATGCCTGGCTTGCGGGCTAGGTCCCCAGATGGGCACATGGGAGAGGCAACCACACATTGATGTTTCTCTCCCTCTCTTGCTCCTTTCCTTTCCCTCTGTCTAAAACTAAGTAAATATGTATTTTAAATAAACAACAAATCACTATAATAAATAGCTCTTCCATGCCTCAAATTATGTTTTAGATTCTGGCCATCTATTTTCCACTAACTATTGTTATAGTCAACAATAGTTGGTTTATAGAGCCACAATATCAACATAAAGGAAAATATTATAAAAATGTTTATTCAAAACTAATTCCCAACAAACCAAGCTATTTATAAATAAAGCCTTTATTTTTTAAAGTTTTATTTTATTGGAAATAATTTCAAACTTTCAGAAAAGTTGCAAATATAAGAATATAAAAATCACCCTTACACTCAAAGTCACCCCTTGTTAATGTTATTTTATTACTTGTGTTCATGTCCCCTCTCTTACTTTCTTTCCATTCACACAGCCATACTTCATTTTTTCTAAATCAGCTGAAGGATAAATTATATATAGCATGGTCCTTGGCTCCTTTGCTTTAATGTACATTTCTCAAGGATAGATAGCCTCTTCTATAACCACAGTGCAGGTATCTTTAGTAATATGAACACTATTAAATATTTTAATTTACTGTCATCTTGATTCAATTTCCCCCCTAACTGATCCAATAATATCCTTTATAGTATTTTCCCACATCTGGTATGAGATCCAGTGAAGGGTCAGATATTATAGCAAGTGGTTCTCTGTTAAATCTCTTTTAATTTGGAGCACTCCCACAGCCTCTCTTTGTCATTGATGACAGTTTTTTGAAGGAGGAGGAGGAGGAGGAGGAGGAGGAGGAAGAAGAACAGTCTTCTCCCCCTACTTTAGTAGAATGTTCCTAAATTTTGGAATGTTCTCAAGTTTCTTCATGATTAGATTCAGGTTATACAGTTTGGACCAGAATACTATATAGATGATAATGTGTCACCTCAGGGTGTCATTTTGGAGTTATATGCTATCCATCAGCCCATGTTGTTGTGGGACTGTGACATGCCTCCATTAAAAAAAAAAATTCTTATTTTTCTAGCATTAAAAAAAAAAAAATACATGTCCATGTCATATATACTTTGCCTGGGCCTGGAATCAGCCATTTATTTCTCTGAAGAACTCTGGTTCCTTTGTGTTGGGAATAGTATTCAAGACCAAGATTTGGGAGTAGGGTGTGTCCACTGTTCTTTGTTTCTGAGCCTTCCTTTTGAACACAGCTATTAGGAAATATAGACACATATATATATTCATAAACATATTCATAAACTTCGATATACATATACAATTCAGATACATGTATGTGTATATACACACACATATATATATACACACACATACATGCATATATATACAAGCTGATTTCAAAAAATATATATTTACACTAATACCTTCCATTGCGATCCATCCCTAGAGGATTCCTTTCTGCTTCCCTCCATTCCATATTTGTATGTCCCATTGTCCTCAAGTCCTGGCTCCAACTACCTCAAACTATTTATTCAATACACAAGAGTCGCATTGTCCACATCACAATAAAGAATAAATTCTAGTAGAAAGAGTTCAGGATTTGTTTGCAATCTCTTACCTCTACCCTCTATGAGGGTAAATAGTCAAATACTGTGTCAATAAGTTACTTAGATTCACTCTTGCCCTTCAACATAGGTATAGTACCAATTTAAATGCAATCTGGTTCATTTGTTCCAGTTGATTAGGATCTACCCCATCCCCATCCTTATTTTGAATATGGAACATAACATACTTTGAAAAGTCAAAACTATATGAAAAGGTATACTTTGAGAAGTATCATTCCCTTCCATAAACCTTTGGTTCCATTGCCTCCCACCAATTCTTCTTTTTGTAAAGTTAAGCATACACCTGTATGTTTTATTCCTCCCCTCCCTTTTAACACAAAAGATTGCACACTGTATATGCATATTTACACAACCAGCTCAAACCACACTGGAAGCATTTTATGAGATCAGCATTATCTTATACCCAAACTAGACAAAGACATTATGAGAAAAGACAAAATATTTAATATCTCTTCTGAACAGATACAAAAATCTTAACAAAATATTAGCCAAATATGCAATGTTTAAAAGATATTACATCATGACCACATGGAGTTTATCCTGAAAATACAAACTGGCTCAATATTTTAAAAATTGGTTACTATAATTCACTATTTAATAGACTAAAAAAGAAAAACCGTATGATAATCTCAACAGATATAAAATAGCATTTGATAAATTCAACAGGTAATCTTAATTTTAAAAACACTTAGTAAACTAGGGATAGAAGGAAACCTAAATTGGTAAATGGTATCTTTCAAATTAATACAGCTAACATTGTATTTATTTTTTTTATTTTTTTATTTTTAAAGATTTTATTTCATTATTTTGAGAATGAGGGGGAAGGGAGAGAGGCAGAGAGGGAGAGATACATCAATGTATGGTTGCTTTTCACCTGCCTCCAGCCACAGACCTGACTGGAGACCTGGTTTGCAACCTTGTTATGTGCCCTGTCTGGGGAGTTGAACCTGTGACCTTTAGGTTCACAGGCCGGTGCCTTATCCACTGTGCTACCAGCCAGGGCCTGACATTGTATTTAATGGCAAAAACCAAATGATGCTAGAACAAGTGGACATACACATGCAAACAAAACAAAAGGACCTCAAACAACCCATACATCATATATCACATATAAAATTTAACTCAACATGGATCATCGACTTAAATGTAAAACCTAAAACTGAAAACTCCAGAAGGAAGTACGTGAAATCATTGTGACTTTGGGTTAAAGAATTCTCCGATAGGATATACAGTACAAACCATAAAAGAAAAAACTGACAAACTGTACGTATTTTATCAAAATTAACTTCTGCTCTTCAAGACACCGTTATGAAAATGAGAAAAAAAAGCCAAAGTGGGATAAAGTATTTGTAAAGCACATTAACAGACAAAAGACTGGTATATCCAACATATATGAAGAACTCTTATAATTCAATAGTAATAAAATTAGCTATCTAATTTTTAAAAGAGCAACAGATGTCAACTCTTAAAAATATATATAGGTAACCAATTCAGCACATAAAAAGAAGTTCAGTATGGTTAATCATTCATGAAAAACAAACTAAAACCATGCTGAATGATGCTGCTAGGGACTAGCCTTTTTATGAGTAAGTGCTTTCACTTACCTTGGGTATATATACGTGGGAATGATATGTACAGTTCATAAAGGATAATTTTAACTGTATAAGAAACTAATGACAGTTTGCTAACATGGTCGTACCTCTTCACCAGTAATGTATGAAGAAACTTCTAGTTGTTCCACATTCTCACCAAATTTAGCACTGTCAGAATTTATTTTAAGATATTCTAGTGGGTGTATGGTGGCATCACTCTATGGTTTTAATTTTCATTTTCCCTGATGACTAGTGATGATGACCATCTCTTTATGTATTTTTATTTTTCCTATGTTAGTATACTGACCATTCATATATCCTTGGTGAAATGTCTGTACAAATTTTTTGTTCATTTTCTGATGGGGTCATTTATCTCCTTATTACTGAAATGTGAGTTCTTCAGATGCTCTAGTTCTAATCATTTGCCAGATATATGCTTTGCAAGTATTTTTCCTAGCCTATGGCTAGTCTTTTCGTTTTTTTAATGGTGCAGTATGTTCATTCTGAGAAAATTCACTGAGCTGTACACATGCTTTTTTCACTTTTCCTTATGTCTATATTTGAAGGGATTGGTTTATTTTAAAAAAGAGATAACAGATTGCTCCTTGAAAAGCGACAAAATCATTATGAATTAGTAAGTAGCCTGAAGATGATGAGTTTTGGCCTGCACATATTGAAAACTGGAAAATGGGTCTTTATACTCCTAGTTGTAAGCTCTTCATAGCATGAGTCCCTATCTAATGCCCAACTATGAAACCTAACATTAGCAAGGGCAAAGAATAACATGTTAAGGGCTTCCCATCTGCAATTCTGTATTACAATTTGACCTCTGAAGTTATAGGCATTTCAGATTAAGATATATTATACTTTCTGTTAATTACAGAGCAAGTTTTAAATGAAAATTTTTAGGTTGGCAAAAAAAGCAGAGATTCAACCTAAATGTAATTACGTTAAAAACTAACATAAGCAATAACTTTCAAAAACATCTGATTGTCTAATACATATTCTAAAACAAAAATAAAACAACTACATATATTTTCTTTGTTGTTGACAGCACAGATAGCTTTATAATTTTGGGTGGCAAAAAAATCATTCAGTTTTTTCTGTAAAATAAAAGACACAGTTTTCATTTTCACTAGTAACTTGATTGATTTGGATATTTTGAGTATGTCAGCTATCTCCTGTTATTAACTTCTAATGTGTAGAGGCCAGAAGTGCTGCTAACTATCTTTCAATGCATTAGACAGCCCCACAGCAATGAATTATTTTGGCCAAAATGTCAACAGTACCAAGAAACTTTGAAAACCACATTTGACGCATTCCAAGAGTTACAGCACCTTCTCCATACACTGCACAAATCTTGTTTGCATTTTTACCTTTCTTGAAGTAATAAAGTATAATACTCTGAAAACTTTGTATTATCCTTCTTCCATCTTCAATATGAAAATGATTCACAAAACTTCACCAATTTTGGTAAGTTTTTTTTAATGCATGTTGTTATGACAGCTGTCACAATATAACCTAACAAAATTGTTTAAATGAAGTTAAAGACAGCTAAGCACTAAACCAAATTTTAAAAGATTTACATGGGTTTTTATAGTTGAGGAACTATGGAGCATGAAATTTTTTAAAAAATTAAAAGAGCTGAGTTAAATAAGAAAATAATTTAAAATTCAAAATATGGTTATTGAATATGGTTTAATATCATGCTTAAGTTGGGGAATTTACAGAATGTAATATTAATTTGCAGTAGACACTTCTTGGAAAGGTAGAGAGCCTACAATCCTTCCCTTTCTTTTCTTTTTTATTGTTGGTGGTGGGGTACCAGGAAAGATCTAAGGATAAATAGTAGGGAGATTTGGAGAATCTCTCACAACCTGGCAATGATCTAACTAATTCCTCTCCTATGTGTTCACCAGAATCCTGCCACTGCCAAAGCAAACAAATCAAAATACAAGGCTTCCTAAACAATCAGGTGGTAAGATGACGCACATTACAAATCAAGTCAGACTTCTCCAGCCAACCTGGTCCTGGCTTACTAGGTTTATGGAAACAACCAGGTGGCAGAAGCAGCAGTTATGAAAGGGATCAACTGCATGGACTTACTATGACTGGCTTCAATGACACTACTGTTGAGAACTCAATTGCCTGAGTCTCCCCTAAGCACTACACTACCTCTTGACAAATTACAGCAAGCTCTTCTGCATTACAGAAATGGTGATGGTTGGTCCTCAGCGTAAGATACACTGATTCTGAATTTGTCTCTGCCAGCACCACTATGCAGAATTAAGCTGGAGTACTGTCCTGCAGGACATAAAATAGATTCTGAGTCACTAACCAATATTTGATGTCTCCCATCTCAAGGATACACTGGATTTGGGAACCAAAGAATGATAGTATTTTCCTTCCTATCTCAAGAATTCTTGAATCATGAACTCTGGAATCTGATCTAGCAGTATTAATTTCCAAGGAAAAATACTTACACCAGAGACAAAATAACTGTTCCATTATATTGAAAGCTCAGCTCATAGTGTGTTCAGCTTGATCTCATGACAGTGGAAAAATAAGAAAAATAAAGATACAGAATTGGTGGGAGTGACTTCCCTGACTATCAAAGAAAAGAGAGGTTGTTACAACTATACCTTTGCGAAGGGGGTGGGGTGGGGATGTAAAGACCATGGGAAGAATGCAGGGAATTCCCATGGAGCACTTTCTGGTAGTACTTTCTTAGTGGCAGATGCTCTCAGTTCTGCCCAGCTGGAGCTACCAGGCCAGACCCTTTTATGGCTCAGCTTGTTTGGAAGAGACCCTACTAAGTCAAGATACTTGATGAGCAAAAGGTGACAGAAATCAGAAGTGAGACAGGTTAGGGTTTGTGCACTGATGCAAAACTGGATTGTAGCCACCATTTATTTCCTTACTAGTCACTGGTGTGTGATAACTATCCCTCATCTTTCGCTTTAAATATATTTTCTTTCCTTTTCCTTTCCCCTACTCATGCAGATGGCAAGACAGCAGGAATTAAGTTTAGGTTGCAAAATACCAAGAAAGAATCACAGTGGGACAATGGACAGCATATCACCCAGGATCAGTACAGTCACCCTATGGCATTGGCTCTTGACTGGTACCTCAGCTTGCATTTAGGTTTTTCTCCCATTAGAAAAAGTGCACAGATCGGGTAGCAGGATACTCTCTACCTTTACATAAGTAGGGAGAAAAGTGTGTGTTGTGGGGTGGGTAGAGAAGGTAAAAGGGATGGTTAAGTTACAAGGGTGGGATCACCTAGACACCCAGGAGGGACCAAGCTTTGATTTCCCCTTCTTTGGGAATGGCCCCCAGCACACAGGGGTAAATCCCTAGGATTGTGACTATGCATCACGACCCTGGGTTCCCTGGCTCTGGGAGATAGATACCGTACTTGAATAGGACTAATCTCATCCTTTCTTGTTAAATATAAAAACTGAAAAGGCAAGGCAGAGACTAAATATTTAGAGCACAGTCACATATATGACAAGAGTCTAGAAAGAAGGTATAAAAACTGCTGCTGCTGAGTTTCCTAGAGCTCCTCTGGTTTCTGTGCAAGCACCACTTGTTCAATTCATCATTCAATTTCCAGTATGGGTTCCATAAATGCCTTTTGTCACCTTTATGCTAGTAAGCATCAGCTGACTACAACCCCAAAAATGCTAATATGATTTCTCTAGGAAGTGAAAAAGCTGTGGAAGGTTCTCATTTTAAAGTCAAATTATCATATTCATACATTTCAATGCTTCCTCTTACCCCACTCAAAAACTAAACTCCTAGCATAGTGTACTTTTGCCTTCAGAATTGTGACATTAGAACTCTCATGCCTAACATGCTTTTTCACATCCTCCTATTCTGCAAGAAAGCATATTTACTCCAAAGCTTCAGTGTGTTCATTTTAGCAGTTCAAGCAGCAGCTTCCTGTTAATACATTGCAATGAAGCATCAGCAATTCTCCACATCTTGTGATACCACACCAGTGCCAATAAAGCAAACTGGTTAGTGATTAACAATGAAAATTAATTTCTTCCTTAAAAGATACTTAATAGTATCTTTATGTATACTTAATGGTATCTTAATAGTATACTTAATATAAAAAAATGTCAAGCATAGCCTATTTCTGCTCTTTATGTGCCTTGCTTCTTCTATCAATTAAATTTTGGCTCACCAAATACAGATTTGTGACAAGAAATACTTAAGCAGTTTCAGCCCCAATCTTTGATTCCAGATCCAAGTTATCATTAACATATACAGTATAGTCAGTCACCCAGCCTTTATGGTCAAGTTAGATGACATGGGTTCCTAGCTTATTCTCATACCCACTCAACTCGACTCCTAACTTTTCTGCTGTTCTAGCCCTGTTTATTATACCTAAGTAATATCAAGGTTTCTGTTTGGACTTTTGGAAGTCCCCAGGCTAGTCCCTGCCCAGGACTGGGAGGCCTGTTTTTGAGTACCAGCCCCAGCCCCAGCCCCAAGGACGGTACCTGGCCATTATTGGGAGTCAGTAACCAAGTACCCACAGACAAAATGAAGCCTCAAACAGATGCCATTACCACATTATTTAATAATTATATGTTCTTAAGTTAAAGCTAGCTCTTTGAAACGTGGAGTAGTGTCTTATTTTCTCAACTTTCAACACACAAAGCAGACAGTTAATAAAAATCTTGTTGAATTAAAAAAGAAAAACACAGGGTTCAGATGGTGAGTAAATTGCAGCTCACACTGCAATTCACTGGGAATGACAACTGCCAGGAAGGGCCTTACTCAATGAAACCAAGTGTGATGTGAGTTCCAAGTCCCTTTTCCCAAAGACAACTCCCTACTGAATAATAAGCATAATGCAAAAACACATCTCATCTCATGGATTAATTTCACTTGAGCTTACCCTTTCACCAGGAAATTCCTCTCCTCTAATTTTATATTACTATAGCTCTTTCCTTAATCTAACACTATATTTACTATTCAAAAAAGTTATTTCACTATTTGTTGATTTTGGTATGATTTTCCTATTTCAGACATCTAGGAATGAGTTACTTAGCCAATTTATTTAGCTTCTAAATTGCTGTTCATGGAGATGTTATAGTGACTTGAATGCTTCTGTAGAAAACAGACTGGATGGGAAAACTCCAATAAGCCACAGCCACTCTTTACTAAACTAGTCACCTTGCCATCTTTCAAGTTTCTTTTCTTTCTTTCTTTTTTTTTTTAAGATCTTATTATTTCCAGAGAGAGAGAGAAAGGGAGAGAGGCAGAGAGAAAGAGAAACATCAATGTATGGTTGCATTTCACCTACCTCCGGCCATGGACCTGGCTGGAGACCTGGCTGGAGACCTGGCTTGCAACCTGGTCAGGTGTCCAGGCTGGGGAATTGAAGCTGGTCATGTCCTGGCTGGGGAATCGAACCAGCGACCCTTGGGTTTGCAGGCCAGCGTCTTATCCACTATGCTACTAGCGAGGCCTCAAGTATTTCTTTTTTAAATAGGATTTTTTTTTTTAATCTCTTACTGATAATAGATGATAAAATGCAAAAATCTAACTCAAAACCTGTGCACAGAACTTACCACTGCGTATTTAGATAAGACAAAAAAATTTTTAAATACTGAAATCAATGCAACCAACGTGCTTTGTAAGACCATTTCTAAACTTTAACAAAACTGAAGAGTGCACATACAGCTGTGATTAGTATCTGTAAGCTTAACAACACCAAGGTAACAATTAGGTACAGGAATACAACCTATCTTCTTCCATTGAAATGGTGCATGCTTGCTGAATAGAACTGCATTGAACCAGAATGACACTTTGTCAGATGACAGTAGTATATGCAAAACAGCTCTTCAATTCTGCACTACAGTGGATGTCAACAAGTAGTGTAGAAAGAAAAAAAGCTAGAATATGAGGATTTTTAAAAAGATATTGCAACACTAGCACTCAGCAGTCAAAAATGGCTCATTTTTTAAAAAAGATTTCATTTATTTTTAGAGAAAGGGGAGGGAGAAAAACATCAATGTGTGATTGCCTCTCACACCACCCCAGGTGAGGGCCTGGCCTGCAACCCAGGCATGTACCCTGACTGGACATCGAACCAGTGACCCTTTGGTTGGCCCTCAATCCATTGAGCCATACCCGCCAGGGCTCATTTTTTATAAAATTATTAGCTGAAGAAATTCAAAGTGCATGAAAATCCATAGAGAGAAAAACAGGATACACTTTCAAAAAAAAAAAAAAAAAAATCCAATGCTCTTCTCTAGGCTACAAATAGAGGTCACTAGTCCTATCACCTCAGCAAGGCTATTTTGCACCTTTCCCCTATCCTGTCCCTCCTACACAAGGGCATGTCAGCCCTAATGGTGGCCTTAATGCCTTTTCAGCAGCTGCCATGTCTTATTCAGCTTCCCCATCCCCTCCTTAAAATGTAAACACCTATGCCAACCCCTGTGGTGGTTATGCAACCTAATACAGGCTAGGAATCACTGAACTTACTTATTTACTCTGGTGACTCAGATTTAAATCTAGGTCTCTGTGGAAAGGAGGTGGAGAGCACAAACATATGTTATGACATAATTTTTCATTAATATTTACTGTATAACTAAAGTAAAATCAAGCTTTTCTGCCTTTATATAGGTCTGACAAAGAAACTAGTTGTCAAAAATGCCTCAGTTTTGCTAGGTACAGGTCAGCCTCTGATGGATGACCCATGGGGTAACAATCCCCCTTTACAGAGAACTCTCATTTCCTCCCCCTCATTCTCCCCTTTCCAACTTAATCCTGTTTCACCCATGCAGTCCTTTTCTTTTTCTCCAGCCTCTTCTTTAAGGCCACTTCTAACGGCTAACTCTTAGCAATGCTGAACTTCACAAAGCCAATATAACTTTTTCAAGGGTATTTTCCTTAGAACTAATAGAAATACTTTAAACATTGCATCTTCAGAAATAACAAAACAGCAATAAATCAGTTTTCATCTTGACCAGAGAGAAAACTCATTTAATTTATTTCTGGACTTAGCAAATGAAATGCAATCTATAAAGCATTGATCCAACAGATCACATTATCTTTAAAAAAAATACATGCTAGAGAAGTCATATTTAGTTCGATTTTCATGGTGGCCTACTTGTAAAATGCTTCAGAAGAAAACTAAGGTTCCTATGTTAAACATATGATCTTCTTTAAGTGTTTCACTTCATTTCTAATCTTTATAATTTTTTAAATTTCTTATTTATTGATTTCAGGGAGAGAATTGGAGGGGAGTGAGAGTAGGAGAGGGGGAAAGAGAAATCGATTTGTTATTCCCCTTACTTATGCATTCATGGGTTGATACTTGTATGTGCCCCAACAGGGAATTAAACCTGCAACTTTGGCATATTGAGAGGGCACTCTTAACCAGCTGAGCTACCTACCTGGCCATGGCCCTAAATTCAGACAAATATTTTTCCATCTGGTTCACTGATGGTGAAATCTACTGATTTTATAATTTCTATAATTCTAATACAGATAAATTTCAGTTTTCACCAAAATTACTCTATCAACCCCCCTGATATTCAAACACCTTATGCTTCCCTGAATCATTTCAACTAAACGTATTTTTCTACTCACTAAAATATCCACAAAACTTCAATACCTTTCCAACAGATAATCACACAATGTTCAGATAAGATACATCTATCTTATCTCCACTATATTATAAAGCTATTGAGAGTACAACTATCCACGGAGCTCCTATAGTACCCAGTACAGCATACAATAAAAGATTTCCTAAGTATTTAGAAAAATAACCTTAGAATGATTAATACACATTATACCATAATTTTAGTCTATATACAGTGTATCACCATTTTGGGTAATAAGAACAAGGTTCCAAGAGCAAGTTTAATCCCTTAAACTTGATCTAATTTAGTCACTAGTCATTAGATAAATAAATCAAGTGAAATAAAATTATGCAATCAATGCACAATAATTTTTCTAAAAACAACTGATACAGAGTTTAATTTCATACTTGTTTACTTAACTATGGCATTTATCATCTAAATCACCTAACACTGTGTTTTAATGAGCAATGTGCTATATAGGGAAAGCACTTGGGCTTCAAAATCAGAGACCCACATTTTAAACACGTAATTTGATTATTAATTAACTAATGGTATTCTAGGGTGAAGAGAACAAAGAAACATAATAAAGCATGTATTGTCATTTTTTCACTTGATAATGGGTAGTTTTAGAATTCTTGAGTGACAGTAAACATTTATTTTCTTAAGACTTAAAACAGAATTTTTTGACATGCTTATTACTTAAGTACACTCATTCACTAAATGTTCACTGAAAACCTATCACATGTCTATGTCTATGTGTTAGAGGATACCTTGCAATAACACCTGGTGATGTTCTACAGCTGTTTATTCAACTACATTGTAAACACTCTTTCTACTTTTACAAAATGTCCTCTATAGTCAGCACAGTAATAATAGGTACTTAATAAACATCTCTTGATTAACTGCCCAATATTTTTTTCTTTATATTCTGTTACATACAAGAATAAAAGTTCCCAGTAAGCAATATTAAATAAAGAAGACCAACAAAGAGGAATTAAAGAAAATGCCATATAAGTGAAATTTTACATGACTATATTTAAGGCTGTGAATGAACTAACTCCTGGAAAATAATCAGCCATTTGCCTGGTTACCTGACACTCTTTTCATAGGAAGTACAGGGAAGACACATAGATTGGTGTGCTGCCTACAGAAACAATGCACAGAATCTGAATTACACACTAACCTCTTCACCCTCTGAGAATAATAATATTAACATTCTTGTATTTGTCAACATTTTTTAAAATGAGCAAGATCATTATGCTTTTAGTAATGAAATACAAGTCAGTATTGTACTACAGTTATGTAAGATTTTACTACAAGGTGAAGTGTGATTGATGGTTGAAGGTTATATGAAACTCTGCTGGTAAATTTTGCAACTTCCTGAGTTTATAATTACTTCAAAATTTAAAAATATATCAGTAAGGTAATGCAGTTTGAATAAATGTTAGAGAAATTAAACAAGTAAGCTGCTTTTCTAAACACAAACACTTAAAAATGTACTAAGATTTAGATATCTTGAGGAAACATTTGTGAGATTCTTTTTAAAGTGTTGAACTTAACATACAATAATTAATCACCTCCTCAGTTATGCAATTTATAAAGCAAAATTTATACACATAGACACTTTACTTAGAGCAAGGCAAAAAACCCACAGGGTTTTCTGCAGATAAACAAATTAGCTGGCCTCCATTAAAGAAAATAGAAGATAATACAAAATATCAGACAATGGCCATGTAACAGATTCCTATTCTTCTTCGGCTAACAGTACATTAATTGACCTCCTTTAAATCCATCCATACTGGCTGGACAAAAGAGGGAAACGAGTTAGGAAGAAACATACAGGAAGAGGAAGCTGGGCCTCATATTTTTTAATGCAGAGGATGCATCAAGTGTTGAAGACAAACGTACCTATTACACATGTAAAAAATCACCCTGTTACATGATTCCTCTTACAAACTAAAGACAAGGCTTTAAGAAATGGAGGAAAGCCAAAAGAATTTGTGTCAGAATATAATAAAAATCAATATTATCTAAGGACCCTGGTGTGGAAAGGACTGCCAACAAAAGAAGAACCAGAGGCCAGACAAAATAGGTGACTTGCTCAAAGTAACAATAACTCTCTAGCAAATGACACACAAGAAATCAAATTGGGTAAAGACACATATCTTTTATAAGTAGTACTAACGTATACTTCATAGAAATTAGGCCATACATAAAATAATCAAACAACCATACTTGATTATTTCTCATTCAGTAGTCCTCTAAACCCCAAAAGACAGAGTACTTTAAATTCACTGAGGCTTCACAGATGTCTAGTTGATTTCAAGTTACCGATCTACACTTACAACCTTACCAAAATGCGTAATTACAGCACCACTCTACATAAGGATTCAGTTTTCTAAAGTCATTTAAGTATCTGCTAATGGGTCAGTATGACAGCAAGAGTTTGAGAAAGAGTTGACACCATATACTCTCAAGTCTCAAGCTTGAACACCATCATGCTCTTTTGTGGAATATCACAAAACAATGATATATTAAACATAAAATAACTAGATTCACTAACATTGTGCCAAGTCATATAATAATATGCTATATACAAATAGAAAGTGACAAAAAATTTTAAAACTTTATGGGAGTAAATGTAAACTCAAGTCATTAAATAATTTTCCTTGACTTAAAAACATGATACGTAATTTTAACAGTAAGGCCACATTAGGGAAATAAAACCAATGCCCTAGTCACACATAACCATTAAAAAGCAAGAATCAAACAAAAAATCCTAAATTGAAAACAAAGTAAAAGCTCAGCACTTAGTGAAATTACAGTGAAATTGGTCAAAACACAAATAGTACCCACATTATGTGGGCTAGGATATCCAAAGTATTTCATATAGTAAAAAATATCATCACTAGGTTGTCACAATGGATTATAACGCTATGGAAGATCAATAATCCAATATTTATGATGTATTATACACAAGACAGTCTATTGCACATAATGATTTTTGGTTAACCAAAAAATACAGGAAAATGATGCACATCACTAAGACATTACCTTAAATGTTTTGCCTCAAGTCTTAACAGCTTCTGCAGATACAACACATAGGATCTCCCAACGTCCTTCTCCTTTAGGGGTCATGGAAGCCTAAGATGTAAGGACTGAGGGACTCAGACAGTTCTAGGATTAAGTTAATACCCAGAGTTCCGAGGTTTAAGGGTGTGTGCTAGAGTCTGGCACTTCTACAGAAGTTGCGGCTGAGCACCAAGCCCGCCTCGCCAAAGGCCTGCACCATTAGTCAGGTCAGTATACCAACTATAAGCGCTTGTCCACTGAAACAAAACACACAAAAAAAATAGTGCTGACTTTATTTCTGATACTAGACTTTTCACACTATTTCCTACTGAGTTGTTTATAGAACTGATATTCTAGACCTACCCAGTATCTTGTTTATTAACGATTATGAGGCTAATAAAGTCACCTCAAAAAATTCCCACCAACAAAAGGAAAATATAAGTATAAATGAGTCAAAACCCTGTGCAATAAACCCTATTTAGCTTTAAGAGCAGTTATTTACATTTCTTTATAATTACATCTGTTTATAAAGAATGAATTAATGAATTTCCTAAGTATGTGGCATTTCTTGAGCATGCAATTAGAGGAAGGATAAGGCCATTAGGGAAACATGTTAAGGAATTTGGGGGAAGCTTACCCGTTGTGTTTATGGGAAGCAGGAGAAAGAGCAGAGGCTGGCACACAGATGAGCACTCAGTTATTTATTGACTAGACATTTATTGAGCACCTATTATGCACAGTTCATTGCTCTGGCATTAAATGTATACTAGTCAGCAAAACAGACAGAATGCACATCCTATGAGCTACTCATCATACACAATACTGCTGGGTTATCTCCTACCCAGTTTTCAATAATTAATCCAATTTTTAGCAACTCCGTAATTCAATAGACATTAATTCAATGAAATGGGAATTCAGAGGTTAAAAACAAAATCTTGGAGTTCAGTCTGGAGAGGGGAGACAAACAAATGAAGCAGCTATTCCAGTGAGCAGGAAAGGCTCAGGGGCAAGATAGGGCAGTATACTTCAGAAACTTCAGGTAGGGGAGTCAGGAATGCATCTCTGTCCATACCCAGGGCAGGCACACACTAGGCTAGGCTCAAATGCACTAAGTTTAGAAGTCAAAGTCCTTACACTGGACCCGTGGTCTGCCAGTGCCTCCAGCACCCTGACCTCAGTTCTCACCTACCTCCCCAGCTGTTCTCCCTTCTGCTTCAGGGCCTCAGCACCTGCCCTTCTCTCAAATGTAAAACTCTCACCCACCCCCTCAAATACTAAGACTCTGCTCAAATGTCACCTTATCAAAGAGGTCTTCTCACAGAACCCTCTAAATGGCAACCCCACCCACACCTCAAGACTTGAGTAGAGTACTCCCTTAACTCCCTTATTTAGCCTTATTTTTCCACGATGCCAACTTACAATATTATACATCTGTTATCTGTCCCCACACTTGAATTTAAGTTTCTTGATATAACTCCACTACCTAGCACTGTGCAGAGCAGATAGATAGCAGACACACACAGATCTTTTTCTAAAGAATGAACGCAAGAACGGCTCCAGATGAGACTGGAGAAGCTAAGACAGGTCACACAGAACTTTGTATAGACCAAGATCCAAAGCTTTAATGGCTCTTTGATAACAACTTAGAATCTATTAAAAGATTTTAAGCAGGAGAAAAAAAATGCATATTGGAAATATCACAATTTTTCAAAATTAAAAAAGAAAAAATCATTTTGGAAAGGTTGTGAGGGGCAACTGATGAGAAGAGGAGAAGGTAAAGAGAGCATTTAAAAAAACCACTGTAATAATCAGTACAGAAATACAGGACTTAATAAAAGACCTTAGAGGAGGAGGGGGTTGAATATACAGAAGATAAAAGCAACATATGTGGAAACTGAGGAAGACTAAGGAGTAAATGACTGCTAGGTTTCTGTCTAATGATAGGGTGGGTGGGTGATATTTACTCAAACTGAGAAGACATTTGAGGGAAAACATTATGAGCTAAGGTTTTGTCACGCTGAGGTTCACTTGCCTATGGGAATATCTCAGTGGCTATGTTTAAATCAGCAGTTGGATATGCGAATCTAGAGCTATGTAGTAAAAGTTGAAAAAAATGCTTTATAATTTGAGATCTAAATTTTTCTTTAAAAAATAAGCTTTACATATTTTTAAAAGCCACATTAAAAAATATTAACATTTACTTTAAATGTTAAAAATGGGTATAACAGCAATTTTCAACCAGTATGCCACAAGAATTTGTAAAACATGCAACACCTGACTATTTATTCAGGGGTACTTACTTCATTTCCCTAAGTTTGTCAAGTTGGGGAAAAAAAAAAAAAAAAAAGAGAAAGAAATGACAACAGCTAACATAACAGCTGTCCAGTGTAAATGAATCAAAATTATACCTATCTTTTTGTTAAATCAGCAAAAAAATATATTTTTGGTGTGCTGCAGAACTTTAGTAATAAGTTTATGTGCACCATGAGATAAAGAAGGTTAAAAATCAGTGGACTATAATTTTAATAACTGTGAATACTAAGTGCTGCCAAAAACAGAGAATGGAAATTCTCTTATATTGCTACTGGTAAGAATGCAAAATGATATAGTCATTTTTGAGAACAGTTTGGTGGTACAATATGAAGTGGCTGATATTGATAAATGTACATTTACAAGACTCAGTAACCTCACTCCTAGGTACAACTCCAAAAAAGAAAAAAAAAAACAAAAACAGAAACAAAAACTGAAAACAGTTGTCCCTCATAGCTTTATTCATAGTTGACCAAAACTGGGATTCAAATGTCGGATTTGTGAACAGATGAACAAACTGTGGTACTGCAATAGAATAGAAGGCTACTACTCAACAATATAAAAGAACAAACTCAGTGGTGTGCTAGATTGAGCTGGTACCAGCTGGTGAGAGCCTACTGTTAAATTTATAGAAATTCTGCCAGCTGGTTTAGGTAGCTTAATATAGGCCAAGATTAGAGTATTTACAGTGCAATCATTACCAAATGCTACGAATCAGGGATTTTTTTTCCCTTTTAAAGAGCAAGTTGTTACAATACTTACCAACATACCACCAAAGGAGCTACTAATACGTGCATTAATATAAAAGGCATTATGTTAAGTGAAAGAAGACACAGAAGACTACGTATTGTATGACTTCATTTATATGATATTCTAGAAAACACAAAACTACAGAAGGACTGGAACTTATCAGTGGAACTATCAGGAGGTCAGATTTGAACTCCCATAAATAGGAAAGGATTAAAAATGTTGAAAAAACAAGTGAGCTTGTAATCACAGGGAATATGAATACCAGAGCCTAGATGACCCTGTCAAGGTTGCTGCAAAAATGGCCCTACCTTGGGTATGATTTCAGACTAGTAACACCAACAGAGGTTTAATCACTAAGGTTTCTTCTTACTTGGAATCAGTGGTGGTAAAATTCCATGATACTGTGTTTAATTATCTCAGGTTTACTTCTCAATTGTAACAAAGCATCAATCACTGATTTTAATATCAAATCAACCATATCATTGACTCAAAGCCTAGTGCAGCCTTCGTTATTGTTAGAAGGGCTGGCTTTGACTTGAGACAGTCAGGGTTTGAATGTCGGCCCTCCCAGTCTCTGTGTGACTTTGAACAAGCAGCACTAAAGATCTACTTCCTCATCTGTAAAATGAGATTAACATTTTCCTAAAGTTTCCATAACAATGCATGAAAAAAAAAAAAGATTTCCCTGTACCAAACTGTCAATAACATTCCTTAGCAATAAGGAAAAGATACAAATTATCAAATCTAATCCTCTCTAAAGATTTTAACATTCCAAATATAAGAGATTTATTCTTTAATTATATATCCAGTAGTTCACAACCTTTTGTGGAGACAGATCTTTTCGAGAATATGATGACTACAGGGATTCTTTACCCCAAAAATGCAAATACAGGCATTACTCATTTTTTGCACTTCACTTTATTGTGCTTCACAGATGTTTTTGGGTTTTTTTGTGTTTTTTTTTTTTTTAAGCAAATTAAAAGCAAGACTCCACCAGGAAAAAAATTGTGACTAGCTTTATTATGGCAGTGTGGAATCAAACCCACCATATCTCCAAGGTATGCTTGTATATGATATATTCTGAATATGAATTAAGAATTCAAGAACCTTCTGAAGTACTTGTATAAAAGTAAGGATGTCTGATGTAAATTCCTAAAATTGCAAAGCTGAGCAGTGTAATTTAAGAATCTTCAAAATAGAGGCTCCAACTAATATTGGAATACAAGTGCCATTGACACTGATAAAAACAGATATTACAAGAGCAGAAAGAACATACTGTTTTTTAATTCATATCTCATTTGCAGAAAATTTAAATTAGAAAAATTTTTTTTACATGAATCCATTTCAACTCAGAAAAACTAGTAGAAACCTGTATTTCTAGATGCTTGAGAATAAACAGTTCTAAGTGTACCACAACACTGATGCTCAAAGATCGTAGGTAGTTTTCAAGTCAGTCTAATGCATTATGTGTTTTTAAGTATAATAATCATACGAAGCTAATTATTATTCTTAGTGAACAATGAGTTCTATTTTTCTTTTTCAACTGCATTTATTTTTTTCCTAGATCTATGCAGTAGTATTACACCTTTTTTTAACGATATATTTTGGTTCTGTTTAATGTTACGTTTATTTGTTACAAAGCCTGATAGTACAAACTAATTGTTCTCAACCTCCTATCAAGTACAAATAATTTTAACCTGGAAATATGCTCTCAAAACAAAAGGTTTTGTTTTTCCTTTTTAATTGTTAGATGTTCATACAATACCCAGTAGACACTAACCAACCCTTGACATTACTGAACAAGAAATAGTTTTTCTTATGCATTAGCACCATTTTCCCACAGGAAGCAACAATTTTTAAAACACTGAAAACCGAGGCACGGGTTCACGTTTATTAAACATCCTTTCAATGGGGTTTTATCAGATTATTCCAGTGAAAGGGGGACTTAATACCGTAGATCTCAGAATTCAAGGGTAAAAATCTATGAAACGCAGCACCGGAGGACCAGACATTAGCCAGGTGGGCCAAATGCTTTTCGGTCGGAAAAGTCACACCTGCCTTTAAAATCCCACGGTAACTGGGAATGGTTGCGTTGCCACCGCATCTCCCGTACAAAAGAATAAAAGGGCAAAACACAACACAAGAGCATCTTTGGTTCCTTCCATCAGCCGAGGGCTTCCAGCACTGGGTGCTGGGAGAACGGGGCTGGAGAAGCAGCCAGGAGAGGCCGCGGCCCGGGAGACGGCGCCAGAGGGAGGCAGGCCGCGCCGCCTGGCGCTCGGACGCTGGGGCCTCTGGGCGCGGAGACCCCGTAGGGTCCGGCGGAGGAGCCAGGCCAGACCCCCCCCGCCCCGCGCCTTGACCGCCAGGGTACGCCCCCTCCGCTCACCAGCCTCAAGGTCCAGCCCGCTTCCCCTCGCCCGAAACACCCCAGCATCGCTCCCCACCGCCAGCAGCGCGGAACCCGGACCCCGACTCGACCTGACCCGACCCGACCCGACCGCGACGGCGCCCTCTCCAGGCGGCGGAGCAGGACCCCGGCCAGGCCCGCAGCCCAGAAGGCAGAGGCGGCGGCGGCGGCGGCGGCGGCAACGCGGGGCCCGCGGTCCCCCGGGAGGACGCAGCTGGGTCGCGGCCTGTCCCCAGGGGCAGCGGGCGCAGGGCCGCGAGTGGGCAGCGTCCGAGGCCCGCGCAACAAAGCGGCCGCAGCGCGCCGGCCGGGGTCAGGAGGCGGCAGGGGGCACTCACCGAGGGCGGGCGGGCGGGCCTGGCCCGCAGCTGGACGGCGACGGACCGGGCTTCGCGGGGCGAGCGCCGCGTCGGGTCCGCCGCCGGGCGCCGAGCTCCGCTGCGTGGGACGGGGCTGCGGCCCGGCCTCGATTCCGCGGCCGCGAGGTGAGGGTACCGGTCAGCCGGGCGGGCAGCGGGCTAGGCGGCCAGGGCAGCGATGCTGCTGCCTCTCCCCTCTCCTGCCCGAGCCCCCGCGCCCCCGCGTCGTCCTCCTCGCTGGGTCCCAGCCGCCGCCTCAGCCTCGGCGCTGCTCCGGCTTCTCCTCGCCATCAAGGCCGGGCGGACCCGCAGAGACCCTCCGGGGAAGTGAGGGGCTGCCGCCGCTCCCCGCAGCTGCTGGTGGCCATCTTTAATCCTCCTCCTCCGGCTCCCGTTTCCCCACCTCCCGCCCGCGGCCTGACTGACTGACTCTGGATCCTCCTCTTTCCCCTCCTGCTCCTCCTACTGAGCCGGCCGCAGAAATTGCAGCCCGGCTTCCTCTGTCCCCTCCTGCCTTTCCTTCCTCTTTCCTGACTTCCTGCCTTTCCCCCTGCTCCCCGCTTTCCCCTCACTCCGGCCGCTTTCGCCCCCTTTTGCTGGCGGCGGGCGCAGGATGCTCGGAGCTGGAGTTCGGCGCCGGGTTTCGCTCCGCGGCCCCCGCCCCTCCCCATCCCGGCGCGCGCCCGCTGCCCGCCGCGTCCCGAGCCCGCGCCCCTCCGCAGTCCCGGCGGCGCGGTTCCCGTTCCTCACAAGGTTCCGCGGAGAAGACGGCTGGGTTCTGCCCTCCTGGACCCTAAACCCATTTGCTGGTTGCTTGTCAGACTGTGAGGGAAAGGCGGCTAACTGCGTTCTTGTCACTCCGGCTAGAGTACAAAAACCCTCCCCCACCCTCCAGCCCCCCAAAAAACAAAACTATTTCACTACGCAGTTTTGAAACTCCGTCCAGCGAGGGGTCGCGTTTGGCCTCGGTCGGTCATTGAACCCAGGAGTGAGGAGCCGGGTCTCAGATGCAGTGTTCCTTGGGTGACCTTGAGCTGGTCGCCTTGATTTACAGGGCTTTCTTTCCTCCTTGTAAACCTTTGCAGACCCAGCAAACACAGTTTCTAAACCAAATTAGCGTGCTTTGGTTAGCATTAAGTGATCATCAGTTTGCCCCTCTGTTGTTCGTTTTTAATCCATACACTGGGCAATGAGGGACAGGCTCTAATTCTGGCAATGCAGGCAAACTGAGTCAGCATATTGAGTTAACTCCCTTAGACAGGCTTAGAGTGGGGAAGTGGTCACACCGTTCTGATGACAAAGTTGTTTTTCCTAACACTGCCATCTACGGAAGCTTGTGAATTTCCTCTCAAAAGGATGAAGCAGGCTAGATTTGTTGTTTGTGTCTTAGACACTTTGGCAAATTGGACCCATATGGAAGGATTCACTTACTGATTACTACAAGGAATCATCACTGCTGACAAACACAGGGGATATATGTGAGCACTATGTGATGCGCCTGTCAGGGAGTGTGTGTGTCATATTTTCTGTTCTCTGGGACAGCGGCTATCAAAAAACACCTTTCACCTTGGCTGGTGGATGGGTGCCGGCCTGTGAACCCAAAGATCCCTGGTTCCATTCCCCAGCCAGGGTATATAACCAGGTTGCAAGCCAGGTCTCCAGCCAGGTCCCTAGCTGGAGGCAGGTGAAAGGCAACCAACCACACAGTGATTTTTTTTCTCCCTCTCTGCCTCTCTCCCTTCCCCCTCTCTCTGAAAATAATATATAAAATCTATTAAAAAAATTAAAAACCACCTTGCCCTTTTAGAATAAGATGACTAGGTGTGTTCAAAGGTCACTTTCAACAAGCCAAATATAAGAAGAAATGTTTCAAAATGTAGTTTTAGATTCTATTTCAAATGAGTCATCTTTTACGCGTAAATCTAAAATTCATTTATAAAAATGTTTCAAAGCTCTTAAAAGGAATGTCAGAACAAACCTAAAATATATTTTAATAAAATATGTCAATATACTTTGGGAGGTAGGGAGATGGAATTCTATCTTTTTCTTTGATCCACAGAAAGTGCTTTGTACCCACTTAGGTTCCAGATCTCACTTGCAGTCTTTCAATACCAGTAAATATTCTACTTGAAATCAACAACCAGCGTTAGCATCTGAGTCTTTGAGACAGCTTCGTATAAAACATTTTGGAATAGATTATAAAAAATTAAGGACCTGTGTAGTGTGGGGTGTGTGTTTTCTTTTTGGTCTTTTAGTCTTTGTTCTTTATTTAGATTTTGTGCTTTTCCAGTCAAAATTAATACAAAATTCTTAACTTACAGGTATTGCCTTATAAAACTATTTGCAGAAAAATGAAAAAATATTAGATAACATGAATACAGAGTGAGAAAAATTAGTTGACTTCTTTTAAACACTGAGACTAGCATGCATTTAAAAAGAAGGGTTTTCAGTTAAGTAATGGAGGTTTCAGTAATCTTACTGTGATTTTATTTACACTGAAGAAATAAGAGTTCTATATTTTAAATTAACACTTGGTAAATATTTTTCTTTTTAAAGAAATCTGTTGTAACAAAGTTCATGTGTAGATCAATATACAAATACTTCAGAGGTACAAACTGAAAATCTTACGAAGGTTTTTCAATGATACACACAGAAATGCAGTAAGCTTTTTTCTTTTTTATACTAAAGCCATATACACGTAAGCATATAATAATGGGTAGTTCTCAGAAAAATCAGACCCTTTACATTTGTTTTTGGCAGCTCTATTTCAGATCTGTCATCATTAGAGCCCTTACTGTTTTTTAGTCTTTGTTGCCGCCTAAGGGTAGTTTCTCTGTCATGTTAGGGTTCATTTATAAGAAAAGGTCAGACCAGGTTCTCGCACAACATGATTATGGTTTCACATGTATTCACTCTCAGATAAACTCAAGGTCCTCCATAAAACAAAGCGTTGTGTTAACATGGGATAAAGCCTTTGTGCAGAGACCAGATGGAAAGGGATCAAGGCATGTGCAGAAAACTCCCCTGGGAACAGAGGAGCAAACACGAAGGGCTATTCTAAGCAGAATCTGGGCCCTAACTACACTTCCTACACTTCATGGAAAAGGTGATTGTGGAGAGTAACAGGAGGAGATCTGTGATAGTAAAATCCATATTGGTTTTTAACATGATTGAAAATTATGTGAACATGAATAAGCAAAGCATCACTTTGAAGGAAGACGGAGGTAAAGGATCATGAAAAATATCAAAGTGTAAAAGGAGGAAAATTTTTAAATAATAGAAAAGAACAACATTAGAAAAACATTAGGATAAATAATATGTATTGATAATTGTTTAAACAATTATTTTTGTTCAGACTAAGTAAGAAGTAATTTAAACTAGGCAGAATTATTCCAGAAAAAAGCATAAGTAAATTCTAGAATTTTAAGATGTCTATTACCAGAATACAGATTGCAAAATTATGCTGGGACACAAAAATTAAAAGAAGGTGAAGCTTCAGTCAACACAAATTACGTAACTACTGTACTTTAAATACACATGAATTTTCAGTACAACAATAGAAATGCCATATTGTTTTCCCTTGTTTGAAAGAGCCAGATGGAAAATAAACTAGGCAAGCAAATGAAAGTCTCTGGGGATTATAGGCATTGAATGACTATAAAAACCATATTCCAGACAAGAATATAGTCTTGGATAAATGTTCAATTTTATTCTCATAAATCTCTGTTCTTTTTTTTTAAAAGACAATATTTCTGCTCCACATATTTCTCTTTAGATGGACTGTCCAAAATATCAAGTGAATAATGCCAAGCCATATTTATCTGCACTGATTGAAATTTAGTATCATTTTTCACTCCTCAATTTAGAGAACTCCATATAATTAACTGATGAGCTGTCCTCAAGAGAGTGCCATTTAGGGTCATTACTGCCCTGTAATTGGGAAGAAATGCTTTTAGAAAGTTCCAATTACAGACTTTTTTTGTTCTTATAAATACATTCAAAGGAAGAACTGAAGCATTTTTTTGTTTGGTTTGGGTTTTTGGTGGGGGTATAGGGAGGAGGTTATAGCTTGGTTATTGTTTTCATGTTTTATTTAAATAATACAAGATAAAGCTTCTTTAAATTTTGAAGAGTAACATGACATAAGGAAACTCAATAACAACAGTCTTTGCTTTTGCTTATAAGAGTTTTTTGGCTACTTCATTAATAAATTGTATTTCTTTTTGTCCTTTTTAAATTAATTATACTGTTACAATTGTACTAATTTCTTTCCCTTTTGCTTCCCTCTAGGCCCAGCACCCCCCTCCCTCCAGCAATTCCACCCCCCTTAGTTCATGTCCATGGGTCATGCATGTAAATTCTTTGGCTTTACCTTTTCCTGTACTATTCTTTTTTTTTTTTTAAGATTTTATTCACCATTTCTAGAGAAAAGGGCAGGGAGGGAGGAAGAAAGGAAGAGAGACATCAGTGTATGGTTGCCTTTCATCTGCCTCCAGCTACAGACCTGGCTGGAGGCCTGGCTTGCAACCTGGTTATGTGCTCTGACTGGGGAATCAACCTTTGGGTTTGCAAGCAGGCACCTTATCCTCTGTACCACCCGCAGGGCTCCTGTACTGTTATTAACATCTCCTTGTCTATTCTGCACCCACAAACTATGCTTCTTAATCCCGGTACCTTTCCCTCCTTCTTCTCCCTCCCAGCTGACACTCATCCAAATGTTCCCCATATCTATGATTCTGTTCCCTCTCTGGTTGTCTGCTTTGTTTTTGTTTTTATTTTACATTCTGTTGTTGATAATTGTGCATTTGTTGCCTTTTTCATGTTCATAATTTTGATCCTCTTTTTCTTAAGTAAGTCCCTTTAACATTTCATACAATAATGGCTTGGTAATGATGAGCTCCTTTAGCTTTACCTTGTCTGGGAAGCAACTTGTCTGCCCTTCCATTCTGAATGGTAGCTTTGCTGGATAGAGTAATCTTGGTTATAGGTCTTTGCTTTTCATCACTTTGAATATTTCTTGCCAGGCCTCTCTTGCCTGCAAAGTTTCTTTTGAGAAATCAAGTGATTTCTCAATTGGAACCCCTTTGTAGAAAACTCTTTTTTTCTCTTGGTGCTTTTAGGATTCTCTCTTTATCTTTAACCTTTGGCATTTTAATTATGATGTGTCTTGGTGTGGTCCTCCTTGGGTGTAGCTCTGCCTCCTGAGCATACAATGTCTATTTCCTTCACCAAATTAAAAAAGTTTTCTTTCATTTTTTCACATAAGCTTTCAGTTTTTTGTTCTTCCTCTTCTCCTTCTGACACCTTTATGATTCAGATCTTGGTACATTTAAAGTTATCCCAGAATTTTCTACACCTCTCCTCATTTTATTTTGTTTTGTTATTTTTTCAATTCTTGTTTCCTCATCCTGTACTGGTGGGTTGTTTCTTTATTATGTTCCAAATCATTTATTTGAACCCTGGTTTCCTTCCCCTCCCCCTCTGTTTCATGTGGATTTTTCTTTGTTTCACATACCCTAGCCTTCACTTCTTTTCTTCTATGTTTGCTGTATTTAAGCATATCTATCAAGTCTGTGAGCATCTTTATCACCAGTGTTTTTAACTCTGCATCTGTTAAGCTGGCTAGCTCCTTGGCTGTTAGGTTTGCTATCTCTTTATCACTCAGTTCTCCCACTGGCACCCTGATCTGCTCCCTCTTTTGAGCCATACTATTCTGTCTCCTCAGCTTGACTGCTTTCTGCATTTGCCTTTGTGTCTTAGGTAGTTCTGTTGCACCTGTTACATTGTAAGGGGCGGAGCCTTAGGACTTTGTCAGTGTGGAGTGACCCATTTCACCACATTGTGGCACTGTGTGAGTAGTGAGGAAGGGGTCTTAGAGGAAACAATGCCTCTTGCCTATTGAGACCAGCAGTTTCCTCCTGTGCCCCAGCCCTCACTCATTTTCACAGTCAGAAGCAATGTGGCTCTATTTTTCCCTGGTGGCTGGAACTGTGGACTGGGATGTCAGGCCTCAGGATCACTCCCCAGATTTAAATGCAAGACCGCGTTTTTTGCTGCGGCCTCAGCTCTGGTGCTGCTGCTGCTGCTGCTCTCTATCCTATCTCTACCCCTCCTACCTGTCTGGCTGTGTATTTTTTTACTTCCTCATTTGTTGAGATTCCATGTGGTTCAATTTTCTGAAATTTCTGCATGGTTTTTATTTAATTTTAAAATGTAAATTTCTTCTAGTTATTAGGGAGATTCAGCATGCTTACCTATGCCTTCATCTTGTCCGGAAGTCCCCTTATTCATAAATTGTATTTCTAGTTAATGTTTGAAGGACTTCTTGATTTTCAATTCCTTTATATTTCTTTTTGAAGAGTCCAGACCTTTAAAATCACAAGCTTGACAATGTTTTTACAAGTTAAATATAGTAGTATGCACACTAGATTTATTTTACTCATGAAAAAATTTGGGCAAATAACAAATTCAAATGGCTTATGGTCACTTACTGTTTATTTTGTGGTACTCAGGATAAACCCAGATCTCCTAACTCACTCTAGAGTTCTAAAATTTCAGAGTTGGAAGGGTTACTCTTATAGGTGGAAAACTGAAGCTCAATAAAACTTTTAACTGTGCCACTAGTTTAAATAGAATTTAAACATTATTTCCAGTATTGTTCAACATTGACCTTGCTCAGAAATAAAGCTATAAAACAAAGTAAAATAAAGTGGGCTTTCCTGTTATTTACAGAAACGAGAACAATTGTTTGCAATAAAGCAAGTAAGAAGCAATATGAAAAAAAAAAGTTTTAATTAAGAAAGGCCAAATTGACCAAAGATGTATGAAGTGTTAAAGTCTAGCCCAGTCCCTATTCCATAATATTTGTAAGTCAAAAAGTATAAAATTAACTCTCAAACATACTGTGTGTTTAATAGAATAAAGCTGAAGTCTCAAGAGTCCAAGGGCCTAGAAGAAACCTCTAACTAAATAAAGTAAAACAGTGCCATCTGCTGACTGGAATGAAAAAGGTAGTTGATCTTTGACCACCTATGTTGAGTTCAAGAAACCCCTAATTTATTCCATGTCTTTAAATCATGCTAAAAAAAAAAAAAAAAAAAAAAAAAAAGTACTTGCCTGGGTAATATAAAATTAATGTCTCACACTAAAATTCAGGATTGTATTCTATACTAGCATATAGTTGCTGTTAGCATTTTTCGAAAGCTGGCTAACAGTTAAAAGTCTCATCAGTAAAACAGTTATATTTGGCTAAAAGACTACATTTCATTTTATGGCTAAAATTTAAATGAATGAATAAAGTTATTAACTTGGTGTTTTGGATTTTGTAACTTTTTTATAAACATTTTATTAATATATAACCATACTAAAAATAACTTAGAAAATAGAGAATTTTTAAATTTGATTCCTGGCCTAATTACTTTCCTTTTCAAATATTTGAGTAGCTGCTATGTCAGAAACTTGATTGCCTACAGGACACATAAGTAAAACCTAATGTCTGGCCTGTGTGGTTCATAGTGAAGGAGACAAATGTAAACCATAAATTATAATGTCTTGAGAACTGTAATAGAAGCATGTATAAATGCTACATGAGTACTTCATTCGCTCTAGTGGGGCACACAAATCATCAACAGTTTATATAAATTAAAGCCTAACAAGCATGTGCATCTACTCTATTACTATAAGTAATCCCTGGATTTACATAAGAACTACATTTTACAACCTTCTTCCTTATTGGGGTTTTTGTCCTATTGCTTTACTTAGAAATAACATCCATAATGCTTCAAGTTCTGTCATCCCCTGCATCAAATCTATTTCCAAGTGTTAGGTTTTGAGGTGAGGCAGACCAGACCGGAGTTATAGGTTCGGAATTCTGGGAGAGCTTCTCTGGGTTGGTAAGCAAAGAAAATTCTATGTGGAGCCTTCAGGAAATTTGGCATGCTTTTTATTAGAAGCTGCAGCGGACTGAGAGGCCTGGCAGCTCATGGTGGGGGTAGGCAGACCTATGGACAGTTTTTCCACCCCAGAAAGCAGCAGCAAACCTAGCTTACAGCAGAGGCTTTTTATACACCTTTGGAACAAAGAAGCAGCTTTTCCAGCGGCAACATTTGCTTATTTAGAGTTGCTCTACTGCTTGCCCATGAGTCCCCATGGGAATGAGATTAGTTCCTAGGCTTCTCCATGGGAACAAGGTTAGCTCCAAGGCCACTAGTTAGCAGGCTCCAGCAGAAGGCTGGCCATATATACAGAGAAAGAAAAACAGGGGACCTGCTTCCCCGACCATGTCACCAAGTACTGTTAATTTTAATCCCTGAATAGGTCTCAAATATTAACATTGATATCCATTTTCTCTGGCTCTACCCTAGTCTCACTTTAATAACTACAAGAATCGCTTATCTAGCTTACCCACATTCCTTAGACCCCCCCGCCCCCACACCCAGTCCATTGTTCCCACTTACAAATTTTCAGCAGATCTCAGAACCTGGCATACCTGGTCCACCACACGCCTCTCTATGTCAGCTCACAGCATGACTTCTTGCATCTTCTCTGCTGCTGTCACCCTGCCCTGCTTTCAGCTCCCCTCTGCCACAGACAGGGTCTTTGCACAGTCTGTTTCCCTGCTGCTTCATTCTTCACTTATCTTAAGCCTTCACTGAACTACCTAAGTCACAAAATTCCACCATGAATAGCTTTTGTGGAACCACTCAACCTTTCTTCGTAGCACTCCTCACAGATGCAATTTTATAATTTTCTGTTATCAGATAACTTATTTGTATAATTTTAATAAGGACAGGGACTGTTTTGGCTCCTTATTGTTTCAATTTTTGGCAACACCATTTGCTTTACAAAAAATTTTTAATACAGAAAGGTTTTGAATCAAGCAATTAAGAAAAATCATGCCTTAATGAAATATATGAATAACAGAGACGAATAAATTAGCTGGATTATTGACTCCAAATGCATACTATTTTCTTTTATTGGAATACTAATTTATTATTTTTTCTTCTTTCCTATATGCCATGATAAGATTAGAACACATACTCATTTCTTTAAGACTGCCTACTGCGTCTCATTATCTCAATCAGAATGCTTGCTAATTTGGAGGTGCTTTATCTTCAGAACAGTATTATATTGGAGAGAAACTACAAATGAAGCTAAGCGTAGAAGTAATTTCTTCTGATCTCCATCATGGAAATATTTGTGCTTCTTTTTTTGTTCTTATCTACTGACATTTCTGCCATTATCATGTGCCTTTAAAAATCAATTTCATGTTTTACTGTATTTTAGAAACTTTCAGCCTGTGGGATGGGGGTAGAAGGACACAATAGCAAATATCAACCAAAAATACAACCTACAATTTCTTTGTTTAAAATTTTTTCCCCAATATCTTGGGTTTCCAGATAGGACTATAAATAGTGACCGTTTCCTTGCCTTATCAAGAAGTTAAATCATTTTGGATTCAAATTGAGGTTATATATGAGGTGTGTCCCAAAAGTATCCAGCTAATGTCAATAAAATTAAAAGTTTGCACGGCAGATCCTTTTGGGCTAGACTTTGTACAATTAATTACATTATACATACAGTACCAAAAATTAATTAAAAATAAATCCAAGTTTATTTTAATGACTTACTGTGATGGTTAATTCTATGTGTCAGCTTGACTGGACCACAGTAACCATATTGTTGGTTAAACATTATTCTGGGTGTGTCAGTGTGAGTGTTTCTGGGTGAGATTAATATCTGAATTGGTAGACTGAGTTAAGCCAATTGCTTTCCCCAATGTGGGTGAGTCTTACCCAGCATGTTGAAGGGACTAAATAGAACAAAAAGGCAGAGTAAAAGAGAATTTGCTTTCTGTGTAACTGTCTTCACTCTAGGACATGGGTCTTCCATATTTGGACTTAGACTGGAACTATGCTATTCACCCTCCTGGGTCTGCAGCCTGGTTACTGCAGATTTTGAGACTTCTCAGCCTCCATAACTGAAAGTCAATTCCTGATCATGAGACTCTTTATACTTCATATAGTATATCTCTATATATCCTATTGGTTCTGTTTCTCTGGAGAGCCCAGACTAATACGTATGTGAATTTTACTCTAAACATTGTTACGTTGATTGAGTTTGGTTTTAAATTCCATCCAACTTTATCTTGCATATTAATCCATTCATAAAACTGAACATACATCCACACAAGATCCTTGGTCCTTTAAAAATTTTAAATCTCTTCTCTATTCAAATGGGGCATGGATGAATTTTCCAATCTTTTTTTTTTTCCCCTTCAAACCTTTCAAAGAAGTTATCTATTTGTACTCCATTTATACTCAATTTCTCCACTGAAATCCCTAATAATCACGCAATTGCCTGTTATTTTTCCACTCCATTGAAACTGCTCTCATCAAAGGTACCTATTATCTCCTAATGTAACATCAAGTAATTTCCATTTTATACTAGAGGTTCTTTATCCTTATTTTGGAAATGCTGATATTTTCCCTCCCTGATATTCTCTGCTTCCTCAGTTTGTATGACATTGCTTATTTCTATCCCTTTCAAGTTCTCTAGCCATTCTTTCATTTTCCTTTACCAAATCTGCTTCTTCTGGCTAATTCTTATAGTTACTGCTCTCCAAGATGAAACTGTCATTTCACTGTTCCTTTCAGTAATTATTATGAATTCAATTGTATACACTGATTACATAATTTCATATCCTCAACTTAGACCTTCCCCCATGCATTCAGCTCATATCTAATTATCCACTAGGTAGTTCATATTCAATTCTCTAAAACTAAAATTATTATCTTCCCTTAAACCTATTCGTACTCTTATATCTTAGTTGCAGTAGTCTTCATTTGATCTTCTTCTTTTATGAATGAAAATGATAACATAATGAAGCAATGTCTGTGACAAATGGAGAGTGTAGCAAATTGCATTATTGTTTATGATTACTGTTTACAAATATTTGTTGTCCATCCTTGGAAAACAGTAGTGGCTTTCTTGCCATATTGATACCAGATTCAACCATTTGACTTGCTCTGGCCAATAAAATGTAAGCATAGTGACTGACACTTCCAAGCAGATGCTTAAGCACCATAACTGCTTCCATGATCTTTTTTGCTCTATGCCAGGGTAACCAGTGATATTCTAGGTGCTCCATCAACTTGGTGCTGGCATGAAGAGAAAGCCAATCTGCCAAAAACTGTTGGCATGACTGAAAATAAAGCTTTAAGATTTTAGTCATTGAAGTTTGATGGTCATTTGTTAACCACAATACATCCTAGCCTATCCTGACTAATCTGGGACTGGAGAAGTGTTAACTGAAGAATTTTATATCCATGTATGTAATTAATAATGTGTTAAGTAACAGAAAGGTGTATTCAGGTGTGTGAGTCCTATAAGACAACTTTTGTACAATTTATAAAAATAAATGCCTTAAATATTTCTCCAAAAAGTGACATAGAAAGCAAAATTTAGAGCTAATGAAAAAAAGAGTTTGAAATGACTGTCTACAAATATTGAAACTTGGTAAAAGAGTGATATGTGAAAAAATGGTTGAGAATCTGCTTACAAGCTGAATGTAATCTTCATAAACAATTCTTACAAGGAAATAGATATAAAATATCAATATAAGAACACCTTAAATCTAAATTCTGCAGTATTTTGGCAAGGACTAATTAGTTGGAAAAGGGGAAATTTTTTACTAATTTAATTGTATCAAGTAGAATGAAAATTTTTATCATTTTACCTTTAACTGATTAATATAGAAGTAGAAATTAGGCCCTGGCTGGTGGCACAGTGGAAAGGCATCAGCCTGTGAACCCAAAGGTCACTGGTTCAATTCCCAGCCAGGGCGCATAACCAGGTTGCAAGCCAGGTCTCTAGCCAGGTCAGTAGTTGGAGGCAGGTGAAAGGCAACCATACATTGATGTCTCTCTTCCTCTGCCTCTCTCCCTTCCCCTCTCTCTGGAAATAATAAATAAAATCTTAAATAAATAAATGAATAAATAGCACAAGGCACTTTAAAAAAGTAGAAATTAGATAACTATGTTAAAATTCTTAAAAATAATTTAGTTATTTTAAAATTTTATTACCCTTCTTGAAACCTACTAATAAAAAATAAAATGAGAAAACAATCTGGGGGGAAAAACCCATCATCAATGAAAACAGGAGATGATACAATTCTAATTTACAAAATAGGAAACAGGTTTACCAAACAATGAAGTGAAATGAGGGAAGAGGCTCAGTGTTGAAAAACAAAGCATGACCTTCTCTATCCTTGAGCAGAAACAGATTTCTCTCAAAGGAAAAGGCACCTTCCAGAAATTCTGTGATTTGAATAGTAAGATTTTGGACTGCAGGAGCCTCAGAAAAAGCAGAATGTCTAGTTTAGTTTTTAAAAATAATTTAATATTATTGTTGTTGTATTACATCCATCTCCTTTTTCCTCTCCTCTTTCTCCTTCCCCACCCACCCACTCCCCCACAAAATCAATTCCACTTGTTGTCCATGGTCCTTCCATACTAGTTCCTTGACTAAACTGCTCCCCTTCTTTGCCTCCTCCTTCACCCTGCCCCTGCCCACTGAAGGTCTATTCATTGTATTCATGTATCTGGTTTTCTTTTGCTTATTTGTTTTGTTCATTATTGCCCTGTAATGGGTGAGATCATATGGTATTTGTCTTTCACTGACTGGCTTATTTCACTAAGCATAATACTCTCCAGTTCCACCCATGTTGTTGCAAAGGGTAGGAGTCACTTTCTGTTGTGTAGTATTCCACTGTGTAAACATACCAAAGTTTTTTGATCCAATCATCCACTGATGGGCACTTAGGCTGTTTCCAGCACTTGGCTATTGTATATAATGCTGCTATGAACATAGGGGTACATAGGTTCTTATGAATTGGTGCTTCAGGGTTCTTTGGGTATAGTCCTAGTAGTGGAATTGCTGGATCAAAAGGCAGTTACATTTTTAGTTTTTTAAGGAAACTCCATAGTGTTTTCCATAGTGGCTACACCAGCCTGCATTCCCACCAGCAGTGCACCAGGGTTCCCTTTTCCCCACATCCTCACCAACACTTGTTTATTGATTTGTTGATGGTTGCCATTGTGACAGGTGTGTGGTGGTATCTTATTGTGGTTTTAATTTGCATCTCTCTAATGGCTAGTGATGTTGAACATTCTTTCATATGCCTCTGGGCCCTTTGTATGTCTTCCTCAGTGAGTTGTCTGTTCAGGTCCTTTGCCCATTTTTAAATTGGGCCATCTGTCTCCATGGTGTTGAGTCACATTTGTTCTTCATATATTTTGGAGATCAAACCCCTGTCTGAGGTATCATTGGCAAATACGTTTTCCCATACCATTGGTTCCCTTTGAATTTTGCTGGTGTTTTCTTTAGCTGAACAGAAACTTTTCATAAACTTTTTGATATAGTCCCATTTGTTTATTTGTTCTTTTATTTCCTTTGCCATTGGTGAAGTATCAGTAAACATATTTCTGCATAGGATATCTAAAATTTTACTGCCTATATCTTTCTCCAGGACCTATATGGTGTCACAGCTTATGTTTAAATCCTTTACCCATCTTGAGTTTATTCTGGTGTATGGTGTAAGTTGGTGGTCTAGTTTTATTTTTTTGCATGTCCCTGTGTAGTTCTCCCAACACCACTTGCTGCAGAGACTGTTTTTACTACATTTTATGTTCCTTCCCCCTTTGTCAAATATTAAATGACCATAGAGTCCTGGGTTTACTTCTGGGTTCTCTATTCTTCTTCTTCTTCTTCTTCTTTTTAATTTTATTGTTGTTGTATTATATCCATCCCCTTTTTTCTCTCCTCTGAAGGGTTCTCTATTCTGTTCCATTGATCTATGTCTATTCTTATGCCAGTACCAGACTGTTTTGATTACAGTAGCCTTGCAGTATAGTTTGATATCCGGTATTGTGATTCTTCCTACCTTGTTCTTCTTTCTCAAGATTGCTGTGACTATTTGTGGGCATTTTGGGCTTCATATACATTTTTGAAGTAATTTTTCTATTTCTGTGAAGTCTGTCATTGGTATTTTAATTGGGATTACATTGAATCTATAGATTGCTTTGTGTGGTAGGGACTTTTTTTTTTTCTTTCCTGTAGGGACATTTTAATGATGTTAATTCTTCCCTCCCATGAACATGGTATATGCTTCCATTTATGTGTATCTTCCTTAATTTCTTTCTTCAATGTTCTGTAGTTTTCTGAGTACAGGTCTCTTACCTCCTTGGTTATGTGTCTCCAGTCTTCTCTGCCTTTCCTCTGCTGGAGCCCAGGGTATGTGGGTGCCAAAGTATTGTTGTTGTGGTCACCCTAGTAGTTCTCTGTCTCCAGCGCTCTCCCAGGCCATTAAATTCCATGGCTTTCCTCTCTTCTCAGCTGGATACTGCTCTACTCTCCGCTGTATTGCTGTAGCTGGGAAACCCAGCTTGGGGACCAGAACCCACCCTTCTCAGGTGGAACCTCTGGCTCCATCCTGTCAGCCGCTGCCTCTGGTGGGGGCCCAGCCAGCCCTCTCTCATTTCCATGATTCCTACCAGTCACATTGTGATGAAGCTCCTCTTCTGTTCTGTCCCTGGTTATAGGACTTCTTTCCAGCTGGTATTCTGTTGGTAATTCCTGCTGACATTTTTTCCAAAAAAAAGTGGTTCCAAGTGCAACCTGGGAGGAGACTGGTGTAGCTCCACTTACTCCTCCACCATCTTGCTGGAACTCAGAAAGTCTAGTTTTAAGGGGTGGTGGAACTGAAGAAAACACCAGCTGGCGTGCCATTTTTATAGCCTATAGCCATTATCTGAGCCAAGGAAGTTGCTAGAGCTAAAGCAGAGAGACACAGTGAAGAGAGGTGCCAGTGAGCTCACATCACATCCCATTCCCTAAACAACTTTTACCAATAACTCATTGACAAGAATATATTTCCTCATAGTGTCTTCAGTGGTTTGAATAGTGTCTCCATCTTCATGTTGACTCAAAACCTCAGAATATGAGTTTATTATGAAATAAGTCTTTGCAGGTGCAATTAGTTAGGATCATATTAGATTAGGGTGAGTTCCAAATTCAATGACTGATATTCTTATAAGAAGAGGACACATAGACACAGGAAAGAAGCCCATGTGACAGTGGAGGCAGAGGTTGCAGAGATATATCTATTGTACAAGCCAAGGAATGCCAAGAATTTCAGGAAGCCACCAGAGTCTAGGAAGAGGCAAGAAAGGATTCTTCTCTAGATCCTTGGGAGGGAGCGTAGCCCTGATGACCCCCTTGCTCTCAGACTTCTTCTAGCCTCTAGAACTATGAATCAGTAAATTTCTGTTATTTCAAGCTACTCAGTTTGTGGTACTTTGTCATAGCAGTCCTGGGAAACTAATGCTGTTTCCAAGAAACTATAGGCAACATGAATGTGGTGGACATACCCTACAGTGGCCACCATGATCCTGCCTCTTGATGTTTATGTCCTTGTGTTATCTTCTCTTCTTGAGTGTAGGCAGGACATTTGATTTGCTTCTGAACATTTTAATTCAGTAAATAGAATAGGATATATATGATTATGTATATGTGATTAGATTACGTAAGATAATAACACATCTTGTTTGGAGACTCTTTCTGGCTTTCTTCAAGCAACTTACCATGTTGTGAAGTTCCACATCATATGGGAGGGCCACAAAGCAAGAAAGTGAGGGTGCAATGCTCAGCAAGAAACTAAATCCTGCATGCAACAATGTTACGTTGGAAAGTAGATCATCCCCCAGGCAAACCTCAGATAAGATAACAGACCTGACTGACTGTGTGGTAGCAGCCATGGACTGGAAGCAGAGGAACCAACTAAGCTGTGCTCAGACACCTGACACACTGATATTGGCAGATTAGCAAATCTGTGTTGTTTTAAGCAACCAGGTTTGTGGTAACATCATTACATAAAAGCAGATAACTAGTACAATGTCCCTGTAGAAGAAGAGCTTAAAGAAGAGTCAAAAGTTTATAATAATAATTTAAGATATTAGAAGAAGGAAATGTTGAGATGGAAAACCTCAGAAAATAAATGAAAAGGCTAAGACCCACATTAAAAAAAAATACAGCAATGAAAAATATCTTGACAATATATAATTTAAAGATGCAATGGAAAAACACATTAATACAATGATAAATAGATTTGATATATTTAAAATATATAGGAATAAGGAAGAAAATAGATTTGGAGAAGAAATTTGAGGAAGAACTAGAAATTGAGGATGAAAATAGAACAAATAGAGTTAAATAAATAAGAAAAAATAGATGGTACTTTCTGGAAATGAAAACCTGAATTTAAATATCAAAAGAGCAAATTTTGTCCAAGAAAAAAAAAAGCTGATGCAAAATTATGTACACCAACCAAAGGTATCCAAATTGTTGGATTTTAAGAAGAAAAAAATAGAATTTTGTGGAAATTATCTGAAGAAAGACAAGTAGCATTCAAGGTTTAAAAAAATAAATAAACTGACTTTAATTTTATTTCCCCATAGTAATATTTGAATACTAGAAACAGAAGAAGAATGTCTATATAAATTTCTTAAGGAAAAAAAGTGTGACTCTAGAATTTATTCCTACCAACTTGCCCTTCATCTATAAAGAAAAAGACATATCTTTTCAAGGGTATAGAAACTCAGGTGATATATTGACTAGAGACCTTCTAAAATAAAGAATTATGTCAATCTAGCTTAGCCAACTAAGAGGCATATAGAAACACAGAACTCAAGAAAAAAGAAGCTGAGGTAAAAGAACTGACAATGAACACTGAATTCTTTTAAATATAAACCACTACTAAAAAGTGTCAAGAATTTTGACTGCAGAGTAAAATGTAAATGTTATAAATTTTGACAGTATAAAAAAAGAGAGTAAATACTTTATGGAAGAAACTGTAAGTGTACAAATCTCCAAACAAAAAGGCCATGGATACTGTGGAAAGTTGCAACATCTGGTTTAGAAAGTCATGTCTTTACCTAATAGTATTCTTGACTTTAGAGAAATTTTTTATAATTTATTATTTGTAGTAAATAAATATTTACTTCAAGCTCACCAACTCCTTCAGCTTTAATTCAGGCAAATACAAGCAAAAAGAAAGCATAATTACTATAAGAAATTACTACATTTGAGAAAAATAGTATTTACTTTTTTTTTTTTTTTTTCAGAGAACAAGGAAGGGAGAGACAGAGAGGGAGAGAGCCATTAGTTTGCCTTTTACCTGCCTCCAGCTACAGACATGGCTGGAGACCTGGCTTGCAACCCGGTTATGTGCCCTGGCTGGGAATTGAACCAGTGGCCTTTGGATTTGCAGGCCAGCACCTTATCCGCTGTGCCACCAGCCAGGGCAGTATTTACTTTTGTACAAGCAAAGAAAGTAAGGAAGAGAAGAAGGACAGAAGAAAAAAGGAATGAAGGAAGGAAGGAAATTAAATATTTATATCTAAGGACCAATAAAAATAACAGTAGTTGTATGGGGATATAGAATGAATAAAGTAAATCAGAAATTTTTGAAATGAATTCGAAAATAGTAGGACTTAGCAATAATTAAGGTTAGGAAACAAACTATTCTATTTTCAGTAGAAATAGATTTAACACAGTGCATTTGCAACTTACAACATCATTGGAAGGGCTGCAGAGTCAGGCTTCAGCTGGTCAGGGGTTGCTGAAGAAGACTGCTGAACTGCACTGCTGGTTTCAACAGTGCAGATGGGAGATTTAGGAGGCTAAAACTGGAATGGTTGAATTCAAGAATATATTATCACATAAGAATCAGGAACATTAGATCAAAACCTACTATTGCTATGGTTGCAGTTTCCTCTTTGCTACTTCTGACTGGGAAAAACCCAGTCTCTAAGATATGAACAGACAGCAGCGGCAACTGAATTAAATGGGGCCTATTTCATATCCCATACCCTGTTTCAAATAAATCTTGAAAATGTGGTTTTTAGGTTGTCAGATGCTAGAGTACAGAAAATAACATCAGGAGTAGGCTGAGTACTAATTACCTGTATCTACCACAATAGCTAATATTTCCTGAGCAGTGATGCCAGATTCTGTTTTAAACAGTTTACATGTTTAACTGAGTTAATCTACATAATATTTCTACAAGTGCGATACAATTATTAACCTCTAGTTTACAGGCAAGAAAAATGCATTTAGTGATCAAGTAACTTACCCCAAGTCTCATGGTCAAGGGCTATGTCAGGATTCAAATATAGTCAGTTTCTGAACTCTAGAACTTGCACTTCTAACTGCTATGTTAATCATTTTTTATCTTTTTAAAAAAGACCAATAAAAATTTTTAACTTTTGTAAAATTAATGGAGAACCCCCTCCCCCCACCCAAACATGTGCCATTAGGAATTAGGGATTCTACACTGAGGCAGAGGAGATGCCTAATGTTCTGTGATGGTGCCAGTGGTACCTTGGTGGTATGAAGTCCATAATTATTAATGATATAGATATTCTTAAGAAAATATGATAGTTCAAAACTAACACAAAATGAATATGGTAACCTGAGTGTATCAACAACCATGGCAGAAAATAGCCCTCTCTTCCCAAAATAGAAGACCCAAGTAGTCTTCCATGCCACTACTATAAAATCCTAAACAACAGATAATTTCTACATCATTGTGCTATTTATAAAATTTCTGAGCCATATTATCAGGTAGAGTGAAAATATCAGACTGGTTTCCTACAGTTCTATTAACCACACTGGAAATCACTACATTATTTTAGGGCCTTCCTTTATAACAGAAAAATAATCTTTTTTTTTTTTTTTTTTTTTTGAAAGAGAAAAAACATTTTATTTGAAAAACAAAACCAAAAAAGGTGGGATCTGGGAACAGAGGGTTAGTCCATTCGGGCCTTAAGGGTCCTGGTGGTGATTTTGTCCTTCTCAATGGCATGGAGGATGACGCCCTTGTTTGACATTGCATCACGGTCCACAGCATCCAGCAGTACTTAGGAGATGGTTCCAAATAGATGGTCTGGGTCCGCATCAGGCTCCCAGAGGGACTCACACACTCTGTACATTTGTTGGGCACAGGTACCACTGGCCACAAAGTCATCAGTTACCATGGGGCAGCCAATGAATTCGAGAGAGTAAATGAAGGACTTAACAATCTTCCGGTCCAACCCAGCAATGACCGGCTCAGTGTAGTAGGGGCCAAACCATTTCTCATACAAGAGGTTGGCCACCACGCTCAGGAGGGTGTAAGGCTTGATTGGCGACCTTCCTTCAGCTTATACAAGTTAAGTCAGAACTTGAGGTGCTGGGCAACTGTCTGAATGTCGGTAGCTAGACCAACCAGGTGGATGTATAGCCGGTCGCCCATGGGAATTGCTTTCTGGAAATCTGTGGTCTCCACCTGGGCCTGGGTTCCAAAGCACCCTTAATGGTCCTGATGGCCACTCTGCTATAGGACATAATAGACATAATTGCAATGAGTAGGTCCCCCAAGCGGCACAATTCCAATAAATCAGCTACCCCCTCCCCACCCCCCCAAAATAATCATTTTTAAGTAAACATAATTTCCTTGATTTTTTTTTCTTTTTGGGACAGCGTTTACCTTCCAAATGCTTAACTATAGTCACAGCACGGTGGTGTGTCTATACAACAAGGAGAATTATAGCCATATATCCTTGGTGTCATCTGCTGAGTCCTGGTTGGCTTATCTGGTTTCCAATCATGTGATTCCATTATTGCCTTCTGCCCAGTTCCCTCTCTCACCTGTGAGACCACTCCAGTCTTCAGAGTGTTCAAATACCAGAAGGAAAACCATTTGGCTGATCTCACATTCCTTCTTAGGATACAAGTGGCTCTCTGTGAGACTGTCTCAATCCAGGTCTCCAAGACATCAGGCAGTGGTCTTAGCTATCTCCTACTGCACAGGGTGCAGATCTCAGTGTCTTAAAAGGTGCAACCAGAACCAAGGCTGACCATAGATCTCTTCTAGCCTCAGATCCCCAGTATTCCTGGGAGACCATCACCATCTCTTCTCTTACTTAAAAGCTGAAGGCTCAGCCCTGGCTGATGGCTCAGTGGATGGGCACTACCCCTGTAAACCCAAAGGTCTATGGCTTGATTCCCAACCAGGGCACATAACCAGGTTACAAGCCAGGTCTCCAGCCAGGTCCGTAGCTGGAGGCAGGTGCGAGGCAACCGTACACTGGTGTTTCTCTCCCTTTCTTCCTCCCTCCCTGCTCTTCTCTCTTAGGATGATGAATAAAATCTTTAAAAAACAAAAAAGCAGAAGGATCAGAATGGGGGCCCATATGAAAAGGCAAGAATATACTTGGCTCTGTCTTGGAAATTGTACCAACGTCTCCACCTTCTCCTCTCCGTCTTTATAGAGGACAGAGAGAGGTCCTGTCCTAACAGGATACCATTTAGAAACTTAGAGTAAAAAATGTGGTAGTTGGGAGACTTATTGTGCTTATTTATATGCCCTGTAAAAATATTTCTTTCTGAAACCTAGGCTTGGATTTTTACTTTCAAAACTAAGAACTTTTAAGATACTTTTATTTCTCTGCTTCTACTACAATAGGAAATTGAAGGACAAAAAATGTTCACTGAACTCCTGGGCTAATAGCAACTACCAACACTAAACTATTGTAGGAAATAAAGATGAAAACTTGGCAAGTTTATCAATTTACCATAATTGTGATATGGATAACATACAAAAATATCTAAAGATATTGGTTTACAATAATATCTTTTTAAAGAATAGACCATAACAAAGTTGTATTCCAGGAATGCAAGTTACATATATGTAACTTGCTTACATTTGTGTGTAACTTTGCATTTAATAAGTAATAAGCAAGCCACTATGTGAGGGGTGTGGGACATAAAGTAGTGTCACAAACCTCAAGGATCTTAAAATCTGGTTGGAGAGTCAGCTGTAGCTAATTCATGATATGTGAAAGGACTATTAAATGTGGTACATTCATTTTTTAAGTAAATTATATAACTGTGCTCTAGGTGTTCATAGAATGTCAGATCACTTTATTGCAGAGTGATAGGGGAGGAATTTATAAAGAGGGGTAATATGATTGCTTATTTAAAAGATAAATTGGACATGTGTGGAGTGAGGATATTGCATGAAGGAAATACAACAGGTAAAATTATGAAGGAAGAAAGCTTAATATATACATGTTTTGTATGCAATGAGCAGCATTTCTGTAATAAAATAGTGAAATGTTATAGGTTTAGAAACAATATGAGTTAAAAATTGTGCTACTGAGATAACATTGACTTAAAAGAGCCCTTGTATATGCTTTAACATATTCAGCTGGTAAAACAATTTGGAATATCTCAATCTACATAAAGAAAGCTCTTGTTCAGTGTGAATGATGAGATTTATTGATTCAGTGTATTGTTCAGCGTATGCTTCCTTCACATGGTGTAAGTCCCCAATCTATTTTCCCTTGACTGTCTCTCTCAAGATGTGGCTGCAAACATGGTAATCCCTTTTGTCATCCACTTCACTGTTTTCTATACTCAGATACTTGATTATTCTTATCAAGGTATGCTTTTGATAAGATTATGCTTATCAAGGTAAAATGAGGATAAAATTGTTGCTAAAAATGATACAGAAGAAAAATCATGAAATGGTCACAAAATAAACTTCAAGCTTGGGAGGAATAACAGTGCAGTATTGAATGATTTTTTTCATTAAATAAACATGAATAGTTTTTTCTAATTAAGTGTGGATCCCTTGGAGCTCAAAGACTAAATGTTTATAGTTCTTTGGGTATGCTATATGGTTAATGGAAGCTCCCCCAACAGTTCCAGAGACAGAGTTACTTAGCTGGTTTAAATGGTAACACAGCAACTTTATTTCTCTGTTTAAGAGGTACTGACAGAAAAATGCTCCTTACCTATTTTCAGAATTTGTTGGCCACTGTCCCCATCTTCCACCTCCCCCAGCCCCCTTTTAGGAGGCCTCTATTCTTTCCTCTACTTCTGATCCCTGTCTAGTATCTGATCCAACTGCATTAACCTCCCATTTATACAGATCTCCTTGGCTCTTGACTCTAAACAGAGCTTGCTTTTTCAAGGTCCACTCCTCTTTGCCTCAGCTTCCTGAATCCATTTGAAGAGGGCATTGCAAAAACATCTGCTTCTACACTGTATGTGCTTCATCTAAGTCTTTTCACTACTCCAATTTCCTTCTTTGTTATTATTCCCAACATATTGCACTTACTCTCTAAATATTTGTTGATTGATTGGTTGGCTTTGCATAATACAAAAGGATTACTGACTCCACTTAAAAAGTAATGAGAACTGCAACTTCCTGTAAGCATGATAAGGGAATAGATACACCCCTGCATGAAATATTGAGAAAATAAACACTTTTTGTTATCAGATTGTTCCTACGGAGATGCAAATGAAGCAAGTGATAGATCACCACCATCAATTAAATTACAAACACTGCTTAGGTTTATAACAACCATTATTATGTTTGCAACCATTTTATTTTGTAGTTTTAAAAATTGTTGTCTTGGCAAAAGGGAGCATGGAAAATATCCATTGGATCAATAATTTATTCTTTTAATTTGATTCCCAACTCCTAACTCTGGTTGCAAATATGTTAAGTGTTGGTTAATAGGGGAAGTAAAGGAAGGTACGGGGGAATAAATTTTGACAGAAAAAGGCTAGACCTGGGGTGGTGAACACACAATACAATATACAGATGATGTGTTACACAATTGAACACTTGAAACCTATACAACTTTATAATTTTATTAATCAATGTCACCCTAATAAGTTCAATTAAAAATAAAACTCTTGACTTATTCTCTCTCCACCCGCCCCCCAAACCAGGTTGGTTAGTGTGGGGTTGCATCAGGCAGGGTTTAAGAACTGAAGCCCCCTTTAATGATATTTGGCATTTTAATTATGATGTATTTTGGTGTGGTTCTCTTTGGGTCCAACTTGTTTGGGACTGTCTGTGCTTCCTGGACTTGTATGTTTATTTCTTTTACCAAATTAGGACAATTTTCTTTCATTATTTTTTCAAGTGGATTCCCAAGTTCTTGCTCTTTCACTTCTCCTTCTGGCGCCCAGGTGATGAAAATGTTGGAACTCTTGAAGTTATCCCAGAGGCTCCTTACATTATCTTTGTGTTTTTTTCTGGTATTTTTTCTTTTCATTGTTCTGATTGGTTGTTTTGTTTTGTTTTGTTTGCTTCCTTATGTTCCAAATCATTGAAGTGATTCTCAGCTTCATCCACTCTTCTATTGTTCCCCTGTACATTATTCTTTTTATTAGTGTATCCTTCATTTTTGACTGGATCTTTTATTGTGGTGTTCAGGTCTTCATTAAGTTTCTTGAACATCCTTATAACCAGTGTTTTGAACTTTGCATCTGATAGATTGCTCACCTCCATTTTATTTAGTTCTTTTTCTTGTGGTTCGATTTGTTCTTTCCTTTAGGCTTTGTTTCTTTGTATTCTAATTTTGGAAGCCTCTCTGTGTTTATTTCTGTGTATTAGGCATAGCTGCTGTGTGACTCCCTGTCTCAGTAAAATGGCCTAATATAGTAGATGTCCTTTAGGGTCCAACCTCCCCAATCAATCAAACTGGGTGGGTACTCCAGGTACACCCTTAATGTAGGCTGGACTTATCTTCCTGTTGTAGTTGTGACTTGATTGCTGTTGGCAGGTCAATGAGAGGGATTTACCTGGGCCAGTAAGCTGCAAGGTTTGTCTGTGACTACTGACCACCCACCTCTGCCTTCTTTGAAAGATCAGCTATACAGGGTGTGATGCATGTCCTTTAGATTTTAGCTTTGGACTAATAGATTCTGATAGTGAGCAAGCCTCTGGTCTGGTGATGGACATACATGGAGCTTTTAGGAGACTTGACCTGCTTTATCAGTAGGCTTACGACCACACAGGCCAGTCAGCTAGGGCATCCCTACATATGGTTATCCCACCCTTATCATTGCTGCACTTAGGTTACCGACGGCAGAAAGAGAGCCTAGGCATCCTGCACCCACTCTCCTTTGCAGGCAACCAGGTGGCTTGGGTGACAGTGTTGGCATTCCATGCATGGTTTGTCCCACCCCGTACAGCAATAGCACTCCTAGCTTACAGTAAGGGCATCTTATATGTATACACATTGGAACAAAGGAGGATCTATACTCACTAGAAATAAAGAGGCAGTATACCTAAAGGTGACACCTGTCTTCTCAGGATTGCTATTGTGGCTATTCTTGGGGCTCTGTGTTCCTGGCTCTGGGATGAGGTTAACTTCAAGGCTAGCTAGTTGGCAGACTCCAGGGGAAGGGCCAGCCATATACAGAGAGGAACAGGGAACCAGGCTCCTCACCCTGACGAAGGGGCAGGGTGGTGGTGCTCTGACGTGGTCTGTAGCTGTCCACCAGTGTGCAGGATCTGAGGTTTCCCAGGTGTTGCAGGCCAAGGTCAGCCCCTGCCTGTGTTCTGCCTGGGGCAGCCTTGCATGAGCTATAGAGCAATCTGAGATGCTGCTACTTGTGCTGGGCTTGAAGATTCCCAGGCAAAGCCAAGATGGGAATTTAGGCTGGATGCTGCTAGTTCCTGGTCTGGGGCCACTTAGCAAGAGGTACAGGGGCTGAGACCAACTTTTGCTAGTTTGATAGGATTTAGGAAGTTGTGAAACATGGGCCAAGACTAGCCATTCATATGGAAAAGTCATTGTTAACAGGGGGTGGGCCCATAAGATGGGTGGGATGCAGAGTCTCAGGGGATCTCCAGGTGGGTCAACATTGTTAGCCAGCAATCTCATATGGCACCCACCCGCTGGCTCTGTGGCTCTGTAGGGGGAGGAATTAGAAAAGGGACAACTTACTTCTTTTTTCCTCCTATGCTTTTTGCCCGTCTGTTTTGTCACATTGTAAACCAATGGAAATATTTATCTCCTCCTCTGTCCTGGCTGTTCAAACCATAGCAACTCATTTATTCATTAATCACATATACACTGAGTATTACCAATGTTCTTCTGCCCACTTTTCTGTCTAGGAGAAAGCTTTCCCTCAGCTCTCACCTTGATGCCAGCCACTTTAGTTTCTTTCTGTACGCCACTGGTGCCTTTCAAGCTGCTGCCCCAGTGCTGGAGCTCAGAGGAAGTTAGTTGAGTAGGTCTCTGTGTGGGTTCTTGAAGAGAAATGTCTTGGAATTCCAGAAGTTCCTTCCATTAACTCAATCCCCACTGGTTTTTGCAGCCAAAGTCATGGGGACTTATCTTTCTGGCACTGCAACCTTGGGCTGGAGGGCCTAGTGTGTAGCTCTGACCCTTTGCTCCTGAGATATCCCTCATGAATTTTACCAACCACACATGGGTGTGGGACAAGCCCATTTCACATCTCTGTATCTCTGTCCCTCCTACCAGTCTGGATGGGTGTTGTTTTTTTTTTAATTCCTAGTTGTTGGAGTTCCATTCAACTTGATTTCTGATGATTCTGAGTGAGGGTTGTTCTATAGTTTAGTTGTAATTTTGATGTGATTGTGTGAGGTGAGCCATGTTACCTATACCACCTTCTTGACCAGAAGTCCTCCTGAATATTTTATTTATTTTAAGAAATTTGGTTTTTCTTAGCTGTGGTTTACTAGCTTCACCACTCCCTTCCTGAATAATGTTCCCTGTCCTTACTATGGCTTCATGGTTGGTAATGTGGACTCCCAAATCAAAAGTTTGAGGCACCTCAAATTCTAGAAATAGAATAAAATGAACTAAATAGCTGAGTTTAGGTGAGCATTGTTTCATTTGTTAATGTCTCCATTATAGGGTTATTATATTAGCCACTTTCCCATCTTTTTAACTCACCATATTAAAAAACCCTGGCTTGCTCACCTCTGTGTAGTCTGGAACATTGGTGACACTCAATGTATATTTGATTAATGGATAAATGAGTGGCTATGGATTGAATAGCCAGGACAGAGGAGAAAGCCATTTTCATTGGCTTATAATGTGACCAAACTAAAACAGAAAGCATAGGGGTCGGGTGGGGTGAGGAGCAAGGCATATTAGAATAAAGACATTATTTTTCAGCCTGGTTGTAAATTGTAATATGTATGATAGAAAGGGTTGAATGTGGTCAAATTTGAATCCCATATTGAATGCTAGATTTAGGAGTTTAGGTCTTTATTATATAGATAGTAAGAAGTTGGAACTATTTTTAATAAAAGAATGATATGGGAAGGCCATGTTTTAGGAAGATTAATCTATCTGTAGAATGCAAGGTTTGCATTAGAGATGGAATGAAGGTTGAAATGTGAGTGAAGAGGTTCAAAAATGAAGGAAAGTAAGACCTGGACTTGAGTGGTAGCACCAGAGTAGCAAGGTAGAGATGATGAAAGTAATGTTTTAAAGGAAGCATGATCAGCATTTTCATTAAGTTTGGGTTTGGAAAGCATAGGAGAATTGTGTGAAAGATGACTTTCTCATGCAGAGTCACAATTACAAAAGCACTGTTCAATGATAGAGGAACCTGGTATTAAATGTGGAAGGGAAGGCAGTAGAAATAGATTTTAGAGACTTTAATTTTAAGAAGATTGTGAATTATGTAAATATAAATATCATACACAGAGTTTAAGGTGAGGAACCAAATTGTGAGCAGAAAACTGATTAAAAAATAAGCATTTGTTCATAATGTATATAGAAGAGATAGCTGATTTTTAGAGAATGGAAGAAATCTCTAACAGAGATACCAGGAGAAGAACAGTAGCATTTGTGGACAATGTAAATGGCGAAAATAAGATTATCAAATTAATGTTTACAATTGTTTCCCACATTACCAAACAAGTCAGTTTGGTTGTAATCTCTTTAAATAAATGTCTTAAATAGCTTTAAGCTATATTTATGGAACTAAGGATGAGTAAGGTATTCTATCCTTCCCTCATAATTTTCAAGGTGGGAGATCTTTTCTTAATTTAATTTTATTGTTGTTATATTACATTCATCTCATTTCCCCCCTCTACTCTCCCCTTCCTCACTCTCCTTATCCCAACCCCCCCACAGTCAATCCCACATGTCGTCCACGTCCATGGGTCATCCATGCTAGTTCCTTGACTAAACTGTTCCCCTTCTTTGCCTCCTTCTCTTCCAGCCCCCACCCCTCTGCACACTGAAGTTCTGTTCCTTGTATTCTGCCCCTGGTTCTGTTCTGTTTGTTTGTTTGTTTGTTCTTTAGTCTCCTGTATTAAGTGAGAAAGTGTGGTATTTAATTTTTGCTGCCTGGCTTATTTCACTAAGCATAATACTCTCCAGTTCCATCCACACTATCGAAAACAGTAGGAGTTCCTTCATTCTTTCTGCTGCATAATACTCCATTGTGTAAATGTACCAAAATTTTTTGGATCCATTCATCCACTGAAGTGCACTTATATTGTTTCCAGCACTTGGCTATTGTAAATAGTGCTACCATGAACGTACGGGTGCGTAGGTTCTTCTGAATTGATGTTTCAGGATTCTTTGGGTATAAGTCTAGCAGTGGAATCACTGGGTCATAAGAAAGTTCTATTGTTAGTTTTTTAGGAGAATTCCATACTGTCTTCCGTAGTGGCTGAACCAGTCTGCATTTCCACCAGCAATGCACCAGGGTTCCCTTTTCTCCACATCCTCAACAGCACTTGTTTGTTGATTTGTTAATGATGGTTGTTCTGACAGGTGTGAGGTGGTGTCTCATTGTGGTTTTAATTGCATCTCTGTGATGGCTAGTGGTATTGAGCATTTTTTCCTGTGCCTATGGGCCCTCTATATGTCTTCCTTGGAGAAGTGTCTGTTCAGGTCCTTTGCCCATTTTTAAATTGGGTTGTTTGTCTTCCTTGTGTTGAGTCATATTAGTTTTTTATATATTTTGGAGATCAAACCCTTGTCTGAGGTGTACTTTGCAAATACGTTTTCCCATGCTGTTGGTTCCCTTTTGATATTGTTGATTTTTTTTAGCTGAGCAGAAACTTTTCAGTTTCATGTAGTCCCATTTGTTCATTTGTTCCATTATTTCCCTTGCCCTGGGAGATATTTCAGTGAAACTTTTGCTGTGTGGGATATCTGCTTTTTTTTTTGCCAATGTTTCCCTCTAGGGCTTTTATGGCAGCACTACTTAAGTTTATGTCTTTTATCCGTCTTGAATTTATTCTGATGTATGGTATAAGTTGGTGGTCTAGTTTTACTTTTTTGTATGTGCCTGTCCAGGTCTCATAACACCACTTGTTGAAGAGGCTATTTGCACTCTATTTTATGTTCCTTCCCCCTTTATCAAATATTAGTTTACCTTAGATTCCTGGGTTTATTTCTGGGCTTTCTATTCTGTTCCATTGATCTGTTTGTCTGTTCTTGTGCCAGTACCAGACTGTTCTGATTACTATGGTGTTGTAATATAGTTTGATGTCCAGTATTGTGATTCCTTCTACTTTGTTCTTCTTTCTCAGGATGGCTGTAGCTATTCTGGGTTGTTTTTGACTCCATATGAATTTTTTAAGTGTCTGTTCTAATTCTGTGAAATATGACATTGGTATTTTGATAGGGATTGCATTGAAGCTATAGATGGCTTTTGGTAGTATGGACATTTTAATGATGTTAATTCTTCCCAACCATGAACATGGTATATGCTTCCATTTATTTGTATCTTCTTTAATTTCTTTCTTTAGTGTCCTGTAGTTTTCTGAGTACAAGTCTTTTATCTCCTTGATTAAATTTATTCCTAGGTACTTAATTTTTTTGGATGCTATAGTAAATAGGATTTGTTTGTTAGTTTCTTTCTCTGATGTTTCATTGTTGGTGTATAAAAATGCATTCTAGCAACAACAATAAAATAAAATTTAAAATGAAAAAAAAAAGGCCTTAGATTTTTGAATGTTGACTTTGTATCCAGATATTTTGCCAGATTCAGTTATTAGGTTGAGTAATTTTTTAGTGGAGTCTATAGGGTTTTCTATGTACACTATGTAATCTGCAAACATTGATTGTATTCCTCATTTCTAATTTGGATGCCTTTTATTCCTTTTTCTTATCTGATCACAATGGCTAGAACTTCCAAGAGTATGTTGAATAGAAGTGGAGAGAGTGGACACCCTTGCCTTGTTCCTTATCTTAAGGGAAAGGCTTTCAGTTCTTGCCCATTGAGTATGATGTTAGGTGCCTTTATTATGTTGAGGTATGATACCTTTATTCCCATTTGCTGAGCATTTTTATCATAAAAGGGTGCCGTGCTTTTTCAAATGCTTTTCCAGCATCTATTGTTATGATCATATGTTTTTTTCTTTGGGTTTGGTTATATAGTGTATTACATTTATTGATTTTTGAATATTAAACCATCCTTTTATCTCTGGGATGAACCATACTTGGTCATGGCGTATGATTTTTTAAATATATTGCTGGATCTGGTCTGCCAGTATTTTTTAGAGAATTTTTGCATCTATGTTCATTAGAGATATTGGCCTGTAGCTTTCTTTCTTTGTTGTGTCTTGCCCTGGTTCTGGGATTAGAATAATACTGGCTTCAGGCCTGAGACCAAGATGGTGGAGGAGTAAGTGGAGTTACACCAATCTCCTTCTAATACCAAACTGGAATTACAACTTAATTGGGGAGAAATCCTCCAGAATAACCAACAGAACACCAACTGGAGAGAAGTCTTATTACCACAGACAGAACAGAAGAGGTTGATTCATCATAATGTGATCGAGGTACCTAAAACTGACCACTGATCATAGACTGATTGTATTAACAACTAAAGGAGACAGCCAAAGATAGTGGATCTCTGGTAGTCTCCAACTGGCTGACTAGGCCCAGACTGGAACACGAGCTGACATCACTAAGCACAGATCCAGGAAGTAAAAAAAGGGCACTTTTACAGCACAGAAGGCCATACCACTAAGACAGTAAGTCAAAGCAGACCAATCTAAGAAGCAGAAACAAATAAGAGCCACCTAAAATGGGGAGACAAAGAAACAAACCCTCAGCAAA
>PVIW01007091.1:0-77289 GCA_004026585.1 Noctilio leporinus | reverse complement strand
AAGGCAGTTCCATTTTTAGTTTTTTAAGGAAACCCCATACTGTTTTCCACAGTGGCTGCACCAGCCTGCATTCCCACCAACAGTGTATGAGGGTTCCCTTTGCCCCGCATCCTCGCCAACACTTGTTGTTTGTTGATTTGCTGATGATTGCCATTCTGACAGGTGTGAGGTGGTATCTTATTGCGGTTTTAATTTGCATGAGAGACACTATTATTGAAAATTTGCTTTATTTTCCTGCCAAATCAAGCACTAGCTCCCGGCTGAGTCAGGTTTTTATTTACATGTTCCAACTGTTAGCAGTTAGCACCACCTTACCAATAACCAAATAATAAACCAAACTAGATCCCAGTGGCTATGTCCACATCTGGGGGGTGTTGGGATGGTCAGGGGCTCTTTTATTTGTTTGCTTTAGCTTTTAGATCCTGGTTATATCTCCAAATATGGAAGACCTGAGAGGCTCCTGCTGCCCCGACAAAGAAATTAACAGCAAACAGACTCCAGTTTTTTGGAATAATTACAAGTGAGTATCTTGACCAAATAAGCCCTGTGGCCATCAGCACAGCCAACTGGGCGGTGCTCAGCTTCTCCGCAGGTCTCGCCATGTCGGCCAGCCCGGCACACACCAGCCCCCATTTCATAATTGGAGCCCAGAAGAAAACTGTCTTGGGACCTGCTGGGTGGTTGTACAGCGGCCTCAGTTTCTCGGGCAGCATGAGCTCCACTTTGTCGAGGAGCCGGTGGTAGGTGGCCCTGAGGCCCCGGACACCAGCGGCAGACATCTCCGCGGACAGGGGGATCGTGGCCGCGTGGGCGAGAGGGTGGCCACGGACTCGTCCCCGGCTGACCACGGAGAGCGGCCCCGCACGTTCCCCTGGCTCACGGCCTTGCGTCCGCCTCTCCCCACAGGTGCTCTTCCTGCTACCCCTCCACTAGCCCCCTGCCCAGTTGCATTTTTATACACCAAAAATGAACTATCAGAAAGGGCAACTAAGAAAACAATCCATTTACAACTGCATCAAAAAACTTAAATACCTAGGAATACATTTAACCAAGGAAGCGCAAGTCCTTGAAAAACTGTGAGGCAATGAAGAAAGAAATTAAAGAACATACAAATAAGTGAAAGCATATACCATGGTCATGGATAGGAAGAATTACCATCATTAAAATGTTCATACTATCCAAAGCAAACTATATATTCAATGCAATTATTGTCAAGATACCAATGGTGTATTTCACAGACCAGATCAAATACTCCAAAAATTTATATGGAAACACAAAAGATCCCAAATAGCCTCAGCAATATTGAAAAAGAAGAACAAACTTAGAGATATCAATCACACTATCCGATAGCAAACTATATAATACAAGGCCATCGTAATCAAAACAGCCTGGTATTGGCATCAAAACAGAAATATGGATCAATGGAACATATTAGATTCCAGAAATAAACCCATACCTTTATAGTCAATTACTATTTGACAAAGGAGGCAAAAACATACAATGAGGTAAAGATGGCCTATTCAACAAATGGTACTGGAAAAATTGGACAAATATGTGCAAAAAATGAAACTACACCACCTCCTTTCACCATACACAAGAATGAATTCAAATGGACTAAAGACTTAAATATAATACTTGAAACCATAAAAATCATATAAGAAAACATAGACAGTATAATTTATGACATTTCTCCTAGTAACATTATTTCTGATACAGCTTCGCAGGCAAGGAAAATGAAAGAAAAATAAACAAATGGGACTATATCAAACTAAAAGTTTTTGCACAGGACAGAAAAACATCAACAAAATTAAAAGAAACTCCACTAAATGGAAGAACATATTTTCCAATGATACATCTAATGGGTTAATATCCAAAATTTATAAAGAACTTAGATAAGTCAACACCAAAAAAACACAATGCAATTAAAAAGTGGGCAAAGAACCTGAATAGACACTCCTCCAAAGGACATCAGATAGCTATGAGACATAAAAAAATGCTCAATGTCACTAATGATCAGAGAAATGCAAAGTATAACCATAATGAGATATCAACTCACCCTTGTCATAAATAAACAAACAACAAGTGTTGGGGAGGATGTGGAGAAAAGGGAACCCTTTTTGCACCATTGGTGGGAATGCAGAATCGTGCAGCCACTGTGTAAAAAAAGTTTGGAGTTTCCTCACAAAATTAAAAATGTCCTTATAGTGTTTCAACTTCTAAGACTATATCCAAAGAAACCTGAAATACTATTTTGAAAGAATATATGCAGGTTATTTACAATACCAAGATTTGAAGCATCCCAGGTGTCCATCAGCAGATGAGTAGATAAAAATGCTGTGGTACATTTACCCAGTGGAATACTTCTCCAGAGAAAGAAAGGAAGGAAGGAAGGACGGACTCTTACCCTTTGTGACAGCATGGATGGATCTGAAAATTATTATGCTAAGTGAAATTAGCCACTCATAGAAAGGCAAGTACAATATGATTTCTATTACATGCCAAATCTAATGAACACTTTCAGAGACTTTTATCAATTAATTAAGAGTATGATTAGAAATAGACAATTAAAATTTTTTTCAATAAATCTGCTTTAATGTTAAAAAATGAAACTGCTGAACTTTTAAAGGAATATCAAAAACAAATACTTACAGCAACTAAGTGATTGCACAGTCAAGAAGCCTCTTTCAAGAGGGTAGGAAAGTTTTGCCGTGTTTTTACTGCCCTTTCCACAAAGCCTCAGTGGTATAACAGAGGTCTTGGTCTAGAAGTGCTGACATCCCTGTTGTCAGTTTCCTCTTTCAAATGGAGCATGCAAGGCAAACTCTACTATCAAATTATTGTGTAAAGTGGAAGGCTACCTGAATGACTGGCTTCTATTTCCCCTAACATGGGTTTTGGATGGGAAAAGCAGTAAGCACTACTTGTGAAATCTGCAGGAAGATGACAAAATTACATACCTACAGATGTAGGTATGTATAATATACATATTATAGATATAGAAATACTCATATAATACAGCATCTAATGCTGGGCAAATTTCTGTGGGAAATGAAGGCCCCAAGAAGCCATATATGTGGGTTACTAAAAAAATCACACACATACAAAGACAGGACCTCAGATAACTTTAACCTTTCACATTGGGCTAATGACTGCACTCAAAGCTATTCTAGCTATATAATAATAATTTTAAAAAGTTCACAAATAGAGAGACAATCTTTGAAAAAAAAAAGATAAGGAGACTTCTGGTCAAGATGTTGGTGTAGGCAGACATGACTTCCCTCTTTGCATAGCAACATCAAATTTACAACTAAAATACATCACTCAAGGGCATCAGAAATTGAGTAAAGTCTGACATCATGTAATAAAAGAAAAGACATCCTTCTAGACTGGTTAAAGGGTGCAGATACAAAACACGCTGGTTCTTTACCTACTTGTAGGAGATAAAAATTGGGGGGGGGGGGATATATCTGGAACAAAAGCCCTAACACCACAACACCAGGCCACTGGCCTTAGTTTCCAGTGCCAGGAAGATAACACCCCATAACTTCTGAATGCAAAATACAAAAGGGTGAGTAGGTGGAAGAAAATGCTGGAACCTCAGCAGTTCCTCTTGAAGAACCCATACATGGACTCACCTATTCAGACTCACTTCCTCCGAGTTCCAGCACTGGGGTAGCAGCTTGAAAGGCACCAGTGGTACCATATCTGAGAGTCCATCAACCTGGTTGACACTGTTTGACAGGCTTTGGAGATCCCCAGAGGCTCTGCCCTACCCAATTTATGGGTCCACCCAAGGTGCTTTTCATATGAATGGCTAGTCCTGGCTCATGCCTCACAACTTCCTAAATCCTATCAAACAAGCTAGAGCTGGTCTCATTGAGCCTGAGGCCAAGTAGAAGCCAGACTAGATTCACAGCTTGCCTTCACCTGGGACTCTCCAAGTCCAGTACAAGTAGCACCCATTTCAGGTTGCTTCATAGCTCAGGCAGGGTGGCCCTGGGAAAAACAAAGGTCAGGGCTGAGCCTGGCTCGCACCACGTGGGAAAAACTATGGCCAGCATACCCAGTGGATACCCAAAGCACCACCACCCTCCCCCTCCACTGCTGGTCCTCCACAGAGGGCAGAGGTTGGAGGTAGAAGGTCACAGACAATCCTTGTAGCTAACTGGCCTGGGTAAATCCCTCCCACTGGTCTGCCAACAGCAACCAAGGCTCAACTACAAGAGGAGGGTGTACTCAGCCTACATGAAGGGCACAGCTAGGTACCCAGCTTGGGTGATAGGGGAGGCTGTGCCACTGGACCCTATAGGACACCTACTACATTAGGCCATGCACCAAGATGGGGAGTCATAGCAGCTCAAACTAACACACAGAAACAAACACAGGGAGGCTGAGAAAGTGAGGTGACAAATAAGCAGGGTCTGAATGAAAGAACAGACCAAACTCCAGAAAAAAAAAAATAAACAAAATAGAGATAAACAATATCAGGTGTCAAGTTCAAAACACTGATCACAAGGATGCTCAAGAAAACTTAGTGAGGACCTCAACAGCATAAAAGGAATCCAGTCAGAAATGAGAATACACTAACTGAAATACAGAACAATTTATAGGGAAACGACAATAGGCTTCCTAAAGCCCAGAATCAAGTAAATGACGTGGAATATAAGGACACAAAACAAAAACAAATCAGAATAACAAAATAAGAATCCAAGTAAATGAGGATAGTATAAGAAACCTCTGGGACAACTTCAAGCATTTCAATATTCACATCATAGGAATGCCAGAAAGAAAAGAGAAAGAGCAAGAAACTAGAAATCTATTTGGAAGAATAATGAAATAAAACTTCCCTAATTTGGTGAATAAAACAGATATGCAAGTCAGGAAGCACAGAGTCCCAAACAAGCTAGACCCAAAGAGGACCACACCAAGACACTTAATTACTAAAATGCCAACAGTTAAAGGTAAACAGAAAATCTTAAAATCAGCAAAAGAAAAGCAGTTAGTTACCTACAGGGGAGTTCCAACAAAATTATTAGCTGATTTCTTTAAAGAAACTTTGCAAGCTAGAAGGGACTGGCAAGAAATATTCAAAGTCAGGTCTTTCACTATACTCACAGCCAATTCTCACAACCAATCAGTGTGAAGGTTAATCATTGTTATTGATGTGCCAACAGCAGTCAAGGCTTAAATACATTAGGAGGACATGCAAAAGCCACAGAGGGGACACACCTGGAGCATCCTGAGTAACCAGGGAAAATGCATCACTAAACCCCACAGGATACATATTACATAAGGCCAGGAGACAAAGCATCTCTACCTAATGCATAGAAACAAAGATAGGAGACAAAGAAACATGTTTCAAATAAGGAACAGAAAAAGAAACCTCCAGAAAACCAGCAAAAAAAGAGATAGGCAGTCTAGGACTTCTGGCAAAGATAGATGCTTAGGTAGACACACTGTGTCTCACTCCACAACTAAGAAGAAATACAACTACTTCAAAACTGTAGACAACCAGAAGTTCCAGGAAATAGAGCTGCATGGAAGTTCAACAAACAAAGATATAAAGAAGAAATACTCATTCAGAAAAGTAGGAGGAGTGGAGCTGGGCAGAGAGGAAGGACATTGTGTGGCAGTGGTGGCAGCAGCAGCTCTGGCTGGGTGGCAGAAAGCATGGTCACACATTAAGCAAAGTAGGGAGGGACATCTGGGGAGTGCTTCTAGCACCAGGCCAGATTACACAGCAGGTGGTGGTGAATAAAGCCACATTGCTTTTGACTGTGAAAACCAGTGAGGGATGGCACACAGGAAGAGACTGCCACTCTCTCATCAGAGTCCATTTGTCATTGTTTCCTCTCAGTCCCCTCACCATATACAGTGGCACAGTGACGAAATGTTCGCCCCATACTCACAAATACCTAAGGCTCCACCCCTTACAATGTAACAGGCCCAACAGCTCTTCCTATGACACAGAGACAAAGACAGGAGCCTGTCAAGTTGAGGAGACAAAGAAGTATGGCCCAAAAGAGGGAACAGATCAAAGTTCTAGTGGGAAAACTAAGCAATAAGGAGATAGATAGCCAACCTAATAGATGAGGAGATAGCCAGACTAATAGACTCAGAATTCAAAACGCTAGTGATCAAGATGCTCACAGACTTGACAGATCTGTCTGAGTATGGTAAATGCAGAAGTAAAGAAGTGAAGGCTATGCTAAGTGAAATAAAGAAAAATCCACACAAAACCAATGGTGAAGGGAAGGAAGCTAGGGTTCAAATCAATAATTTGGAACACAAGAAAGAAATAAGCAGTCAACCAGCAGAGACTGAAGAAACAAGATTTGAAAGAAAATGAGCAGAGGCTTAGGAACCTCAGGAACAACTTTAAATGGGCCAACATCTGAATCATAGGGGTGCCAGAAGGAGGAGAAAAAGAGAAAGAAATTCAAAACGTATTTGAAAAAAATAATGAAAGAAAACTTCCAAAATTTGGTGAAGGAAATAGACATGCAAGTCTAGGAAGCACAGAGTCCCAAACAAGTGAGACCCAAAGAGAGCCACACAAGACATATTATAAATAAAATGTCAAAGGTTAAAGATAAGGACAGAATCTTTCAAGCAGCAAGAGAAAAGCAGAGAGTTATCCACAAAGGAATTCCCATAAGATTGTCAGCTGATTTCTCAAAAGAAACTTTGCAGGCAAGAAGGGACTGACAAGAAGTATTCAAAGTGATGAAAAGCAAAGACCCACAATCAAGATTATTCTATCTAGCAAACCTACCATTTAGAATGAAAGGGCAGATAAAGTGTTTCCCAGACAAGGTAAAGCTAAAGTAGTTCATTATTACCAAGCTATTATTATGTGAAATGTTAAAGGGATTTATTTAAGAAAAAGATTAAAACTGAACATTAAACTGACAACAAACTCACAACTATCAACAACAGAACCCAAAAAAATAAAAACAAAAACTAAGCAAATAACCAGAATAGGAACAGAATCATAGGTATGGGGATCATTGGAATGGTTATCAGCTGACAGGGGAAGGGAAAGAAATGGGGAAATGGTTCAGTGATTAAGAAGCATAATTGGTAGGTACAAAATAGACAGGGGAAAATTAAGAATAATATAGGAAAAAATGAAGCCAAAGAACTTATATGCATGACCCATGGACATGAAATAATACCCCTTGCTGTAGGGAAGGGTGTCCTGGAGAGAGGGGAGCAAAGGGAAAAGAACATAATAACAGCATAATCAATAAAATATACTTTAAAAAATGAAAGACAAGCCATTTTCTAGTTGTAGTATTCAAAACACTAGTTACAAGGATATTCAATGAACTCAGTGAGAACTTTAACAAAGAGATAAGAAACCAAAAAGGATGTAGAAAATGTAAACAAAAGTGAAGAATGCAATGAAGAAAATTATAGAAGATCAACAGATTAAATGAAATAGAGGATCAAAGCAGAAATTTGGAAGAAAAAGTAGCAGAAAATACCCAATCAAAACAGCAGAAAGAATCCTAAAAATGAGAATAACTTAAGGCACCTCTGAGACAACATCAAGTATACCAACATTCACATCATGGGGTACCAGAAGGAGAAGAGAGAGAGAAGTGAACTGATAAGCTATTTGAAGAATTGACAGAAAATTTCCTTAACATGGTGAAAAAAAACACACATACAAGTTCAGGAAGCACAGAGAATCCCAAACAAAAGGAACACCAAAAGTCCCACACTGAGACACATCATAATTAAAATGCCACAGATTAAAGACAAAGACAGAATCTTAAAAGCAGGAAGTAAGAAGCAGTTAGTTACCTATAGGGAGCTCCCATTAAGACTGTCAGCTGATTTCTCAGAAGAAATTTGTCAGGCCAGAAGGGACTGGCACAAAATATTCAGAGTGATGAAAAGCATGTATCTACAACCTAGATTACTCTATTCAGCAAGACTGTCACTTAGGCAGTCTTGAAATGTTCAAGAGACTTCTTAAGGAAGAAGAAATAAAGGTAAAAGTATAAATAATTAGAGAGCAACAACTATATACCTATTCATAATTACTTTAAATGTAAAAGTATTAAGTGATCCATTCAAAAGAATAGGGTGCCTAAATGGATAAGAAAACATACTATCTGCAAGAGACCCACTTCATATCAAAAGACATGCATGGACCAAAAATAAAGTGATTGAAAAAGATATTTGGTGAAATTGGAAATTAACGAAGAAGCTGGAGTAGCAATGTTTATATCAAACTAAATGAACTTTAAAACAAAGGCTATTACAAGGAACAAAGAAAGATCCATTAGTTCTACTTCTGGGTATTTATCTGAAGAAACCCAAACAATAATCGAAAAAGACATGTGTATCCCTATATGCAATACAACATTATTTATAATTACCAAGATACAGAAATAATCTAAGAGTCCATTGATAGATGAACAGATAAAGATGAGGTGCTATATATATATATATATATATATATATATATATATATAATGAAATATTACTAAGTCATAAAAAAAATGAGCCTTCTGGTCAAGATGGAGGCATAGGTAGAAAATTTTTAAATTTTATTTAAAAGATTTTATTTAGTATTTCTAGAGAGAGGGGAGGGGAGAGAGGGAGAGAGACATCAATGTATGATTGTCTTTCACCTGCCTCTAGCTACGGATCTGGCTGGAGACCTGACTTGCAACCTGGTTATGTGACCTGGCTGGGGAATTGAACCAGCGACCTTTGGGTTTGTAGGCTGGTACCTTATCCACTGTGCCACCAGCCAGGGCTGGTAGAAATTCTTTACTTTGCACAACCATAAGAAGGATCACAACTATCCTCAAAACAAAATATACCCAGAACTGCCAGAAAATCAAACTGTATGGAACTCTGACAACCAAGGATTTAAAGAAGCTATATTCTTCAGATATGTAGAAGGGGTAGACATGGGGAACCGGGGTGGAGAGGATGCAGTTTGGTGGAAGTAAGGCAGTGGGAGTCTGTGGAATGGGTGGTCCCACATTCATGTATGGTAGATAAAAGAGAGGAGGGATATCTAGGGGGTGAGCAATCTACACCCCAGGCAAGACCATGCAGCCCAAGATTTCAGCCTTGGTAAAATAAAGCCTCATAACCTCTGGCTGTAAAAACCTGTGGGGTTCAGAGCAGTGGAAGAAACTACCCATCTCTCAGGAAAGTCTGTTTAAAAGACCCGCACAGTCCTAAAACATGCAAACCCACCCATTCTGGAAACTACCAAAAGGGCAACAGCTAGAGGGGAATATGGAAGTGGGTGAAGTGACTGGAAATGGAGCAAATGCTGAGCAAACCTCCAACACCTCCTCCCACACAAAGCCACAAAGCAGTGAAGCAGGTTGCCTCACCCTGACAATGACCTCAGGCTCTCCCCGTAGAGTGGATGAGGTCTACCAAATAGCAAGTCAAAGCAACTCTACCTTTTCACAAAAACAAATACAGAGAGGCTGACAAATTGAGGAGATAAATATGGCTCAAAAAGAAGAACAGAACAAAACTCCAGACAAAGAACTAAATGGCAGTATGAAAAATAAAATACTTACCCTAGGAATACATTTAACCAAGAAGGTAAAAGACCTGTATTCAGAAAACTTCAGAACACTGAAGAAAGAAATGAAGGAAGATACAAATAAATGGAAGCATTTACTATGTTTATGTGTTGGAAGAATTAAGATAATTGAAATATCCGTATTTCCAAAGCAATCTATAGAGTCAACTCAATTCCTATTAAAACACTAATGGCAAAAAAAAAATACTAATGGCATATTTCACAGATCTAGAACAAATATTCAAAAATTTATGTGGAACCAAAAAAGACCTTGAATAACCTCAGCAATATTAAGAAAGAAACAAAGTAGGAGGGATTACAATATCAGATATGAAACTATACTACAAGGCCACTGTAATCAAAACAGTCTGATAATGGCTTAAGAACAGACACCTAGATCAATGAAACAGAAGAGAATCCAGAAATAAGCCCAAGTCTTTACTGTCAATATTTGACAAATGGAACATGAGCATACAGTGGAGTAAAGATAGTCTCTTCAAAAACTGGTGTTGAGAGAACTGAACTGGTACATGCAAAAAACTGAAACTAAACCACCAACTTACATCATACATCAGAATAAACTCAAATTGGATAAATAAACTTATATATAAGTCATGATACCATGAAAGTCCTAGAGGAACACACAGGCAGTGAAATTTCTGATATCCCATGTAGGAATATTGTTACCAATATATCTCATAGGGCAAGGAAAATGAAGGAATAAATAAACAAATGGGACTACACCAAACTAATAAGCTTCTGCATGACTAAAGAAATCATAATCAGAATGAAAAGGGAACCAACTATATGGGAGAACATATTTGCCAATGACACATCAGACAAAGGTTTGATCTCCAAAATATATAAAGAAATCATAAAACTCAACATCAGAAAGATAAACAATCCAATTTAAAATAGTCAAAGGATCTGAACAGACACTTCTCCAAGGAGGATGTACAGAAGGCCTACAGACATATGAAAAGATGCTCAATATCAGTAGCCACCAGAGAGATGCAAATTGAAACTACATTGAAATATCACCTCACACCTGTCAGAATGGCCACCTTCAACAAATCAACAAACAGTAAGGGCTGGCGAGGGTATGGGGAAAAGTGAACCCTAGTGCATTCCTGATAGGAATGCAGACTGGTGCCGCTAATGTGGAAAACAGTATGGAATTTTCTCAAGAAACGAAAAGTAGAGCTGCCTTTAGACCCAATGATTCCACTAGTAGGACCATACCCGAAGGACCATGAAACACCAATTCAGAAGAATCTATGTTCCCTTATGTTCACAGCAGCACTATTTACAATAGCCAAGTGCTGTTAAACAGCCTAAGTGTCCATCAGTGGATGAATGGATCTAAAAGCTTTGGTACGTTTTTATTCTTATTCTTATGCCAGTACCAGATAGTTTGGATGACAGTGGCCTTTTAGTATTGTTTGAAGTCCGGTATTGTGATTCCTCCTACCTTGTTCTTCTTTCTCAAGATTGCTGTGATTATTCGTGGGCGTTTTGGCTCCATATAAATTTTTGAAGTATTTTCTCTATTTCTGTGAAGTCTGTCATTGGTATTTTAATTGGGATTGCATTGAATATGTAGATTGCTTTGGGTAGTATGGACATTTTAATGATGTTAATTCTTCCCATCCATGAACATGGTATATGCTTCCATTTATTTGTATCTTCCTTGATTTCTTTCTTCATTGTTCTGCAGTTTTCTGAGTACAGGTCTTTTACCTCCTTAGTTAAATTTATTCCTAGGTACTTTATTTTTCTTGTTGCTATGGTAAATGGGATTTGTTTTTTTGCTTCTATTTCTGTTGTTTCATTATTGGTATACAAAAATGCTTTTGATTTCTGGATATTGACTTTATACCCAGCTACTTTGCTAAATTTGCTTATTAGGTCGAGTAAGTTTTTGGTAGAGCCCATCGGGTTTTGTATGTACACTATCATATCATCTGCAAAAACTGACAGTTTGACTTCCTCCTTTCCAATTTGGATACCTTTGATTCCTTTTTCTTCTCTGATGGCTATAGCTAGAACTTCCAAGACAATGTTGAATAGAAGTGGAGAAAGTGGACAGACTTGTCTCGTTCCTGATCTTAGCGGGAAAGCTTTTAATTTTTGCCCATTGAGTATGATGTTGGCTTCGGGTTTCTCATAGATGGCCTTTATGATGTTGAGGTATGCTCCCTCTATTCCCATTGTGCTGAGGGTTTTTATCACAAATGGTTGCTGTACTTCATCAAATGCTTTTTCAGCATCTACTGATATGATCATATCGTTTTTGTCTTTCAATTTGTTGATGCAGTGTATTACATTTATTGATTTATGAATGTGGTACCATCCTTGCATCCCTGGGATGAAACCCATTTGATCATGGTGTATGTTCTTTGTAATGTACTGCTGAATCCGGTTGGCCAATATTTTGTCGAGAAATTTAGCATCTATGTTCATCAGAGATATTGGCCTGAAGCTCTCTTTCTTAGTTGTGTCTTGCCCTGGTTTTGGGATTGGGATAATATTGGCCTCACAGAAAGAGTTTGGGAGTCTTCCCTCTTCCTGAATTTTTTGGTATGGTTTGAGGAGGATAGGAGTTAGCTCTTCTTTAATTGTTTGGTAAAATTCACCTGTGTAGCCATCTGGTCCAGGGCTTTTGTGCTTTGGGAGATTTTGGATTACTTCTTTAATTTCACTAGTTGTTATTGGCCGATTCAGGCTTTCTGCTTCTTCTGGTTCAGTTTTGGTAGATTATACCTTTCCAGAAATGTGTCCATTTCATCCAGGTTGTCATATTTTTTGTCATATAGTTGTTTGTAGTAATTTCTTACAATTTTTTTTATTTCTGAGGTATTGGTTGTGATTTCTCCTCTGTCTGTTCTGATTCTGTTTATTTGGGTCCTCTCTCTTTCTTTTTCTTGATGAGTCTGGATAAAGGCTTGTCAATTTTGTTTATTTTTTCAAAGAACCAGCTCCTGGACCTGTTGATTCTTCAAATTATAGTTTGAATCTCTGAGTTATTTAGTTCTGCTCTGATCTTGATGAGTTCCTTCCTTCTACTTGCTCTGGGCTTTGTTTGTTGTTGCTCCTCTAGTTCTTGCAGCTTTATGGTTAGGTTGTTTTTATAAACTTCTTGTGACCTTTTTAGGTAGGCCTGTGTTGCTATAAATTTCCCTCTGAGCATTGCCTTTGCTGTGTCCCATAGGTTTTGGGCTGTTATGTGTTCATTGTTATTTGTTTCCAGGAACTTTTTGATTTCATCTTTGATCTCATTGTTAACCCATTCATTACTTAAAAGCATGTTATTCAGTCTCCATGAGTTAGAGTTTTTTTTGTTTTTTCCCTTGATATTGGTTTCTAGTTTCAAGCCATTGTGATCTGAGAAGATGCTTTGTACGATTTCAATTTTCTTGTATTTGTGGAGGCTTGTCTTGTGACCTACCATGTGATCTATCTTGGAGAATGATCCATGTGCATTTGAAAAGAATGTGTATTTTGCTTCTTTGGGGTAAAAGACTCTGTATATATCAGTTAGGTCCATTTCCTCTGGTGTGTTGTTCAGTGCCACAACATCTTTGGGGATTTTTTGTTTGGAAGATCTGTCCATTGTTGATAGTGGGGTATTAAAATCCCCTACTATTAGTGTGTCGCTGTCTGTATCTTTCTTAAAGTCCTCCGAAATTTTCCTTATATATTTTGGAGCTCCTACGTTGGGTGCGTATATGTTTACCACAGTTATTTCTTCTTGATGAATTGTTCCCTTAAGTGTTATGAAATATCCTTCTTTGTCCCTTTTTCTGGCCTTCATTGTAAAATCTATTTTGTCTGAAATCAATATTGCTACTCCAGCCTTTTTTCGTGTCCATTTGCTTGATATATATTTTTCTATCCCTTCATTCTCAATCTGTGTCAATCTTTTGTTCTGAGGTGGGTCTCTTGAAGACAGCATGTATGTGGGTCATGTTGTCTTATCCATTCAGCTACCCTATGTCTTTTGATTGGTGCACTTAATCCATTTACATTTAAGGTTATTATTTATTGATACTTATTCATTGCCATTTTCTCCCTTTGTACCTGTATCCCTCTTTGGCTTTCTCTGTTTCTTCATTTAATTAATTAATTAATTTTTAAAGCAGACCCTTTAGCATTTCTTGCAATGCTGGTTTGGGAGAGATGTATTCTTTTAGTCTTTTTTTGTCTGGAAAACTCCTTATTTCTCCTTCTATCTTGAATGAGAGCCTTGCTGGGTAGAGTATTCTTGGTTGCAGGCCTTTGTTTCCCATTACTTGAAATTCTTTTTGCCATTCCCTTCTGGCTTGAATTGTTTCTGTTGAATAATCATTTGATAGCCTTATTGGAGCCCCCTTACATGTTATTTGCCATTTCTCTCTTGATGCTTTTAGGATTCTCTTTGTCTTTGAAATTTTCCATTTTAATAATAATATGCCTTGGTGTTGGTCTGTTTGGGTTGATCTTCATTGGGACCCTCTGAGCTTCCTGAACTTGATTAATGTTTTCACTCATCATGTTAGGGAAATTTTCTATCATTACTTTTTTTTTTTTTTTTTAAGATTTTATTTCATTACTTTTAGGAAGAGGGGAAGGGAGAGAGGCAGAGAGGGAGAGAGACATCAATGTATGGTTGCATTTCACCTGTCCCCAGCCACAGACCTGCCTGGAGACCTGGTTTGCAACCTGGTTATGTGCCCTGGCTGGGGAATCGAACCTGCAACCTTTGGGTTCATAGGCACCTTATCCACTGTGCTACCAGCCAGGGCCTCGTTACTTTTTTGAACAGGTTTTCCAATCCTTGTTTCTCCTCTCCTTCTGGTATCCCTATGATACGGATGTTGTTCCATTTCATGTTGTCCTGCAGCTCTCTTAAACCCTCTTCAATCTTGTTCAGCTTTTTTATTCTCTTGTACTGTCTTGGAGTATTTGTCTACCTTGTCCTCCAACTTGCCGATCTGGTCCTCTGCTTCCTCTAGCCTACTGTTGATTCCTTCTACTGCAGAAATTGTATTCTTCATTTCCTCCTGGCACTTATAGTTTCTATGTCCTTTCTGATGCTGTTATAGCTCTTGGTAAGTTCCTTGTAACTTCCCTGGAGTTGTTTATACTTTTCTTTGAGCTGGCTAAGTTCATTGAGCTTCTCTATCATCATTCTTTTGAATCCTTATCTGATATATTGTGTGCCTCTGTTTCATTTGGTGGTCTTTCTGGGGATTCTTCCTTTCCTTTTGGTGATGGACTGATCCTTTTCCCCCATTTTGGGTGTCTGTTGTTGCTTGCTTTTTTGTTTTGTTTTTCCTTGGGTTAATCTGCTTTGCTTCCTTGCCTTAACCCTTCTGTGTTAGGAGATTTGTGGAGTTCAGTGTTGCAGTCTCCCAAATTTTCTCCACTTGTTGCTTTTGGTGTGGCCTTTATTTGGGCTGTCTGGTTGTATTCTGGATTGGTTGTGTATGTTGCTCCTTTCCTTCCAGTCAAGACATTCCTACTATCCTTTCTCATAGAAATGAGGAGAGGGAGAATCAGAAAGCCTCAAGTATGAGTGAACAGTGTAAGCCTATGTATATAGTTGCCGCATCTGCTTCCCTGTTCACCCTTAGTGATCCCTGATTGGTCCAGGTGGAGCCAAGACCTGTGGGCTTTTAGCAGAAAAATAAAAGGGGAAAAAATGATAATAATAAGAAGAAAGGGTTTAGATGGCTGTTCACCCTTAATGATCCCTGACTGGTCTGGATGGAGCCAGGACCTGAGGGCTTTTAGCAGAAAAAAAAAAAAAAAAAAAAAAAAAAAAAAAAAAAAAAAAAAAAAAAAAAAAAAAAAAAAAAAAAAAAAAAAAAAAAAAAAAAAAAAAAAAAAAAAAAAAAAAAAAAAAAAAAAAAAAAAAAATATATATATATATATATATATATATATATGGAAAAATGGGATTAGGTGGCTGTTCACCCTTAATGATCCCTGATTGGTCCAGGTGGAGCCAGGATCTGTGGGCTTTTAGCAGGAAGAAAAAATTTTTTTTAAAAATTAAAAAAGGAAAAGAGAAAAAGAAAGAATAATAATAAAGAAAGGGTTTAGGTGGCTGTTCACCCTTTATGATCTCTGATTGGTCCAGGTGGAGCCAGGAGCTGTGGGCTTTTAGCAGGAAGAAAAAAGAAAAAAAGAAAGAAAAGGTTTAGGTGGCTGGGGAGGGGAGGAGAGGAATACTTAGATTGAGGACTGGGAATGCATTGTAGCCAGAGAGTGAGTTGACTTTAAATCAAGGGTGGGGGAGGGTCTTGGGTATTTAGGTGGATTGAGATAGGGGAGGATTAAAAATATGTGAGAAGTAACTTTTGAAAAGGATATGTTAGGGATTAATAGTTCATGTAGCTCTCGGTGTAACTCAGGTGCTTGAGATTAGCAGCGATCCATTTCCTGAGTCTGTCTCTTTTTCTCGGCCAGGGCTCTGCAGTCAACAGTCTAGCTGGTCTTGGAGTGGCAGAGCCTATGATTGTCACAGTCAGGGCTGATTCTGAGTATCAGCCCCCAGGTAGGCTGGGCCTCCAGTAGCCTAGCTGGGTTTTAGGGCTGCTGGTGTTCTGGGGCCCTCCCTTTTCTTCCATTTGAAGTCCAGCAGGGTGCCCCCTCCAACTCCTGGCGGAGGTTCCTGCCTGTGATGGGCCCCTGGCAGCCCTGCAGGGCGGCCTGCAGCCTCACTGGTTCCTGTGATGACTGGCCCTGTTCCCGCAGCTCCTGGAGGAGGCAGCCCCCATCTGCCAACAGTGCCCGGGGTCAGCCAACACTGCCCAGCTTCCCTGGGCGAGGGCCAATCCTCCAAGCAGACCAGCTCTCCAAGGAGTCCTTCACGCCGCCCCTGTGATGCACACCCTCCCAGCGCTTCTGCAGTGCAACCTTTGTCGTGGGCAATGGGTGGGTCAGTTGCCCCAGCTACAAGTTCCCAGCTGGCAGTTTGGAGTTTCCGCGGGAGCCTGGGGGCCTGTGTGGGTGCCGAAGGGCTGGGGTTTCAAGCTGCTGTATCCCCCGTGGTGCAGCAGCACCGTTTTCGGCCCTTTCGCCGCCCTGGCTGATGCACTTCCCTGTTCCCCCGCCGCTCCTGCTCCCCGCAGGACTCTTCTCCTCTGCCTTTGATCCAGTGAGGAGCTTCCTCTCTCTCAGCCTCTGAAGCCAGGCTCTCATGCAGTCCCTCCCCTGCAGGAGTTCAATTCCTCGTTCCCTCTGGTGTTTGCCCTTGCTGCCCACACTTCACTGTTCAGATTTCTAGTCATGAGGGAGCCTGGGGCTGGCTTCAGTTAAAGACACCCCTCTGGGTAGAGCCGCCACTGCCCAGAGCTGACCTTGGCCCGCCGGCTGGTTTGGAACTGTCTCACCTGCTCTCCTGTAGGTCTCTGATGCCTCTGGGCTGTGCTCCCCTGAGTCCAGATGCTGACTGCTCCAATCTTTAGGGACCTGAAGACATCTCGCGCTCCCTATCCTGTCCTCCAGCTGCTCTGGTACTCGAGAACGCCATCAGCACTGCTCTCTACTCTGTCGCCATCTTTGATCCTTTATTTAAACTATTTTCTATAATTGCTTTTGTTTGTGAGGTGTATTGTAACAACCTTGCACCCAGGAATAAATTCCGCTTGATGATGTTGTATGATCTTTTTAATGTATTGATGGCTTTGATTTACTAATATTTTGCTGAGTATTTTTGCACCTGTGCTCATCATGGACATTGGCCTATAACTTTCTTCTTAGTGTCTTTATATGGTTTTAGTATCAGGATAATGCAGGATTGGTAAAATGAGCTTGGGAGTCTTCCCCCCATGTGGAACTTTCTGGGATGGTCTCCACCAGCTTCTAGCCCTGGGGTCACATTTAGCACAGTGGTCTCTACCCCAAGATTACTGACACACTAAAAGGGCTTTTTTTCTCAGATGATCTCTAATTCATCTAGAATTTCCCTTGGAAATAATTAAAATGCTATTTCAGATAAAAACAAATAAAAATACATGAGTGGACACCAAAAGGTGCCTTTTGTAAGGTCCTATGGATAGGAAACTTACAGAATTAGGTCAAGGAACAGAGACAGAAAGCAGATCAGGGTTTGCGGGATGGGGGCAGGAGGAGTGGGGGGTGAGTGGTTCCAGTGGGGGTTTCCCTTTGGGGTGATGCAGGTCCTGCAGCTACACAGTGGTGGTGATGCCTGCGCAGTACCATAAATGTACGTCATGCTCAGGAACAGCACATTTTAAAATACTAACAGTAACTTTATTATCTACAATTTATTCTTTCTTACATTGGATAAAGAAGCATAAAACACGAAAAGAGAAGAGAATACGAGAAAATGGGCCAAAAAGACCCCACAAAATAAACATAAGAAAATAAAAAACTGAAGCACCCCACGGAGAAGAGCACATCAAAAAAATCAACGCAAAAAAGAGCGCCAGATCAAGGAAGGAAGGTAAAACCGGCGGCTCCAGATCTGGAGGCCATTCCCTCTCAGAGTCGGAGACCTTGGCTCGTTCATAGATGGGCTCCTCAGGCAGAGGTTGGGTGTCATCTGTCAGATCCGGAGATGCTGCACAGGCCACCCCTGGCTGGAGACCTGCAGCTGCAGAGGCCTCTGCAGGCGAACCCTTCTCCTGGGCTGCCCCTGCTGGGAGCTCCTCGGGATAGATGACAGGAGCTGACCCAGGAGCAGACTCCGCCTCCTGGCCTGGTGCTGGAGTTGCCAGAGGAGAGAAGATCACCCAGGTGCCTGCATTGCCATGGGCCCCCCAAAGACAGAATAGGGCCATAGGCCGGGACCCAGCCCAGGATGTCCCCCCAGTGGGCAGTCCAGCACACAGGTGGTGTGAGGCTGGTCTCTGCTCCTGGCCAGCCTCTGGGGGTGCACCCTGTGCGCCTGACACCGACCCCTCCCAGTAAGCCGACATGCGCCTCCTCCCCTGTGCCACCCACCCCCTCAACCTTCTCAGCCTTGGGCGCTGCCTCCTTGGGCCCCAGTCACCCAGCCCTGCATGCTTACCGTGGGCGCCACGCTCCAAGCTGCAGGTGGAACTGGTAAGCCGCCTGTGGAGCCTGGACGGTTTTGGGGGTGGTGTCCTCCTCCCTCTGCCCACTGGTGCTGGCTCCCCAGCTGCCCAGGTGTCCATAGTCACAGTGGGCCTGCTCTGGCCCTGGCTGGTGGACCCAGGGCAGGGGTCTTGGTCAACCAGCTGCCCTTCCTCCATGACCTGCAATGACAGTGACAGGCAGCCCTGTCCAGTGGTCTCAAGCCCTGCCTGGCCCTAGTCACTCAGTGGCTACCACCTCTGCCCACAGGACCTTATGCTCACGGATCTGGCCCAGACCTGAGTCTGCACAGACCCCCACCCAGGGCAAATGAGATTCACCTCCAGGGCTGGGGGAAACCTGGGGCAGAGGGCATCACCCACACTCCACGTCCACCCAGCGTCCTTGCCCTGGGGTGTGAGTGTGAGCCGCCTGCCAGGCTTCCGAAATCACCCCCCCACCCCTTCCCCACATCCCCCTCCGTTCCCCCCGCCGCCCCCGCTAGCTTATTCCTGCTCAGGTGCACCCCCCACAGGAACCCCCTTCTGCACAGGCACTTAAGGGGAAGGAACATGGGGCTGCTCAGGTGGGCTGGGGCGGTGGCCTGGCCTGGCCTGAACCAATCCGTCCTGGGCCACCCCGTGTTACCTCGGGTTCCCGCCGTGAGGACAGCCCCCTGCCTCTGGTATGACTGGGGACCCAGTGGTGGCCACGGCGGAATACATTGTCACCGCTGCCCATTTTGGGGCCGCGACCACGGCACACGGGCAGACAACACGAGAACATCCTGTCCGGTGGCAGGTTCTCCAGCAAATGAGCCAGGTAGGAGCAGTTGGCGGCTGCCTGGTGACCAGGGTTCCAAGTTCTGGGTTCTGTCATCTGCTGTGACGTCACTGCTCAGTGTGGCTCAGCGTAGTGAGGTCACTGCCTGGGGCCCCTACCCTGAGGTCTCCTCAGACAAGAGCTATGACTTCCCTTCTTTTCCCACAGTATTTTTATTGTATGTTTACAGTTATCATTTATCCCCCTAACCACCACTCCCGTACACACAGTCACCATGCTGTTGTCCATCCTTTTTGTTCAACCACTCCATCCTTAATGCCCACCTCCACAGCTGTCCTTCTGCTGTCTATCTCTGAGTCTGTCTCTATTTTGCCTATTTCGTTAGTTCATTTTGTTCATTCGATTCCACATCTAAGTGAAATCATATGGTATTTATCTTTCTCTGACTGGCTGCTTCACTGAGTGTAATGTTCTCCAGGTCCATCCATGCTGTGGCCAAGGGTAAACTTTTCTCTTATGGCCAAGTTTTATTCCATTGTGTAAATGTCCCATTGTTGTGTTACCGCTCATCTACTGATAGACACTTGGGCTGCTTCTGCATCTTGTCCATTTTTAAAAAGGGCTGCAATGAACTTGGGAGTTCTCACGTTCTTTGGAATTACTGTTTTGGGGTCCTTCAAATATATTGCCAAGTGTAGCAATTTCTCATAAATAATATATAAATATTTAATGATCAATCATCTGTCAAAAAGACTCACTAAAATATAGTTTATTTTTTCAGTGAATCTTTTTGATAGATGATTGATCGTGTACATATTCATACATTCTTTTTGAGAAATTGTTATGCCACAATGATTGTGTTGGATTTTCAACTTGAACCTGGGCAAACATACATAGAAGAGTGGTGCATAAGATTGTTACTGTGTTTGTTAGCTGCTGGCAGCCATAGGTGTTTATCATTAGAACAGATAGTCTAACCCAAATTTTGAAGGACACAGAGCTTCCAGTGACATTAGAATTTAAAACTATTTGAGGAAAGCTCACAGTTATTGAAAGTCTATCTTGATTACCACATCTTAGCAAATCAATAATTAATAAAGAAAAATTGTCCTTTACTAAATCATTGTAGTAGAATGGTAAAGCATGAGAATAATTATTTTACCTATATATATTTTGGCTTATTCTCCAAGTAATTTATTGTATTTGTTGATAAGAATGTTTAGAACATGCCAATGTGAGGCATGAAACCAGGTAGTGAGCAGGCACACGAGTTGGTGCTTCAATAATAATGGCTGTGCCCTCTCCCAATCAACACCTTCATTATCTTGCATTTGATTCCTCATTTAACCATCATCCATCCATTTTGCTCCTCATTTTAAAAACCTTCAATGAGTCCTCATAATCTTCTGTATTAAATCTACCTCCTTTGCATTAGTCAGTTTGAGTGTAGTTGCACAATAGAAACAAATCACTCCCAGCTCTCAATAATTTACATAAGAGTTATTTTCTTGCTCATGTTGATTGCAACTCTGCTCCAAATCATGTGTAAGTCTGGGAACCAGACTGAAGGAACAAACTCAATGAGGGCATGCAACAAAGAGATTGTATACTTGTATATAGCAGACTGTGCACTGATTTATCGAGCTTTAGTGAAAGTGATGATGATAACTTTTATTATCTCATTTCATTGGTTAAAGAAAGTGACATAGACAAAGAAAATATCAATGTGTATGAAATGTAACCATGCTGCAGGGAGGGATGCTGAAGGGAAAAGCTAAAACCTAACTCCTCACATCCTTTATGAGCTTATTAGAGTCCTGGGTTAATTTCTGGGCTCTCTATTCTCTTCCATTGATCTATATGTCTATTCTTATGCCAGTACCAGATAGTTTTGATGACAGTAGCCTTGTAGTATTGTTTGAAGTCCAGTATTGTGACTCTATGGTCAACTAATATTTGACAAAGTGGGGAGGGAACATAAAATGGAGTAAAAACAGTCTCTTCAACAAATGGTGTTGGGAGAACTGGACAGCAACATGCAAAAAGATAAAACTAGACCACCAACTTACACTATACACCAAAATAAACTCAAGATGGATAAAGGATTTAAACATAAGCAGTGCCACCATAAAGGTCCTGGAGAAAAATATAGGCAGTAAACTTTTGGATATCCTACGCAGAAATACATTTACAGATACTTCACCAAGGGCAAAGGAAATAAAAGAACAAATCAACAAATGGGACTACATCAAATTCAAAAGTTTCTGTTCAGCTAAAGGAAACATCAGCAAAATTCAAAGGGAACCAACTGTATGGGAAAACAAAATTGCCAATGATACCTCAGACAAGGGTTTGATCTCCAAAATATATAAAGAACTAATGTGACTCAACACCAGGGAGACAGACAGCCCAATTAAAAAATGGGCAAAGGACCTGAACAGACAACTCACTGAGGAAGATATACAAAGGGCCCAGAGGCATATGAAAGAATGCTCAACATCACTAGCCATCAGAGAGATGCAAATTAAAACCACAATAAGATACCACCTCACACCTGTTAGAATGGCAATCATCAACAAATCAACAAACAACAAGTGTTGGCGAGGATGTGGGGCAAAGGGAACCCTGGTGCACTGCTGGTGGGAATGCAGGCTGATGCAGCCACTGTGGAAAACAGTATGGGGTTTCCTTAAAAAACTAAAAATGGAACTGCCTTTGGATCCAGCGATGATTCCACTACTTGGACTATACCCAAAGAATCCTGAAACACCAATTCACAAGAACCTATGTACACCTATGTTCATAGCAGCACTATTTACAATAGCCAAGTGCTGGAAACAGCCTAAGTGCCCATCAGTGGATGATTGGATCAAAAAACTTTGGTACATTTACACAATGGAATACTACACAGCAGAAAGAAAGAAGGAACTCCTACCTTTTGCAACAACATGGATGGAACTGGAGAGTATTATGCTTAGTGAAATAAGCCAGTTAGTGTAGGACATATATCATATGATCTCATCCATTATAGGACAATAATGAACAAAACTAATAACAAGGAAAACAGAACCAAATATATGAATACAGTGAATAGGCCTTCAGTGGTCAGGGAGAAAGGGGTTGCGGGGAGGGAGAAGGAAGAGGCAAGGAAGGGGAGCAGCTTAGACAAGAACCTAGTATAAAGGAACCATGGACATGGACAACAGGTGGGATTGACTTTGGAGGGGGGGGGATGGGTGGGTGGGGAGGGGGACAGAGGGGAACAAAAAGGGGATAGATGTAATATAACAACAACAAAATTTTTTTAAAAATTGAAAAAAATCATATTTGGTGCAAATACTAAGAGTAAAGTGTTACAAAAACACCATTAAGTGGGAAAGACAAATAATTGAACACAATGCATAAAAGTAATTAAAGTAGTAATTACTTGTATTATAATCAAGCAATTATTTAGTTATAATTAATTCTATACACAATTAACATTTCTAAACTAACAACTTTAAGGATTAACCATGGGAATCCCAGTTCCTCTATCAAGAGAGCAATAAAAAAGGCTAAAATAGCTTGAGAAACAAATATTCTAACAATCCTATTTTATTTTTCATAAATGAAATTCTTATTTATAAATACTCAAATGTGGTTTATTGGTCAGCTCCCATTCATGAAAATGTTCTAGAATAACGCACCTAGAATGTGAAACTAATAAATGAGTCAGGTGTAAATTCATTTAGTAACAACCTATTCAAAAGAAATCATTTCACTAATAATTCATTCATTAAGTTCATTAACTCTTGCTTAGTAGTAGTAGTTAGAATATGTTCATTCAGCCCTGGCTGGTGGCTCAGTGGATAAGTCACCAGCCTGTGAACCCAAAGGTTGCTGGTTTGATTCCCAGCCAGGGCACATGACCAGGTTTGCAAGCCAGGTCTCCTGCCAGGTCTGTAGCTGGAGGCAGGTGAAAGGCAACCACACATGGATGTCTCTCTCCCTCTCTGCTTCTCTCCCTTCCCCTCTTTAAAAATAAAAATAAAATATTTTTTAAAAAAGAATGTGTTCATTCATTCAATACGTGTTTATTAAGGGTCCGTCCTAGGTTTACATAATAAATATTAAACAAAAATAGTTCCACTCCTAGCCCTGGCCAGGTGGCTGAGTTGGTTAGAATCATCTTTGACTACCAGTGAATTTAACAGCACTCGTGGATGCCACTGAGGAGCAGGGAAAAGCAGGGGGTACGGAAAATGGGAAAAAAGACAGGGAGCCAGGGGGCAGAAAAATAAATAATAATGTAAAGGGAGACTAACATTGCCCACTGCGGGCATCTCTCTGAGGCTTAGGTATCCTAAAGTCGATTCTCCTGAGACAGCCTCTGGCTGCCCCCTTGTGGCTGGTAGTAGCGCCTTCATAGCCAACATACTAATAAAATCTTCTTCGAAGTGACAAAGTGCCCTGTAGGGATTGTGCTGCACTTCCTGGTCCCTTCCCTCCTAATTTAGCAAAATTCTGTTTTTCTTGGACGGCAAATCTTCTACAGGTCCCTGTTACAAGCTAGTTACAATTTGACAATAGACAGTCCTTTATAATCTGTAACCAAAAGAACCAGATTATCACCCAGCCGAGAACGTGTCCTAGGCCCCAATTCTCCCTGCGGAACTGGTGGAATGTTTCTGAAAAAACAGGTAGAAATTTTCTGAAGAAACTTTGAATCTGACTTTAAAATACACATACATATTCTAGCACACACGTTTCAACATATTTCATTCCCAACTACATGTCAGACCCTGAGGTACGAGGGGAAGGGACAGCAGACACAGGCAATGCCTTCATTAAGCCTGGGGATTTAGGGGAAGGAGTTAGCGAGCAAGCACCCAAACGTGACCAAACCTACGGAGATAAACACCGCGAAGAAAATGTTCCTCTGAGGAAGTGACGCCCCATTAACCACCAAGCAAAAGGGGGTACATTTCATGCAACCATTTTTCACGGCCTTCAGTTAACTGGGGCCCCATGTTTCATTCGATCCATCTCCCTACCGAGGAAGGCAAGAAAAAAATGAAAGCAATCATGCCACTTACAACCGTCGGAGGGCGTCGGTAGCCTCGGCCCAGCGGCCACCTCGCACCACTAGCGTCAGCTTTCTCACGAGGTCCGCACCGCGTTCTCACGAGGGTGTGCGGGGGCGGGCGCAGCACAGGCGCATGCGCCTGCGCCTGCGCCTGCGCAAAGGTCCGGCCGGGCGTGCGACCGTTAGCGCGCGCGGCAGACCCGGCTCGGGGGGCTCAGGGATGCCGCGGCTCTTCTGCTTGGGTCTCCTGTGGCTGTGGCTCCTTCCGGTTCGGTTCTCCCTTGAGCAAAGCTACAGAAGCAGAGCCAGGAAGCTGTGCGGCAGGCACTTGCTGGAAAACATAGTCAAACTCTGTGGCGATGCTGACTGGAGCCAATTCAAGGAGGGTACCCCTTTAAAAACACAGCTGGTGCCCCAGGCTGCGGAGAAAGTTGACAGCTTCAGCCCTAACCTACTGAAAAGTTCCCAAACCACTTTCCCGGTCTCAGGGAGAGGCACAAACACAGGTAAAAGTCTTAAACAAAGGCATGTTTACCTCAGTATTATTATTTCCTATCCTGGAATCTGCTCTGCCAGATGTTGGGCTTCCCCAAGAGATGGACTTTGTACTAGTACACAGGGGGAAAAAATTATAAACCAGTACATTGTGGCTATACAAAACCTCTAAGAAGTTTTGTTTTTTCATTTTTGTTTGTTTTTTGTTTTTTTATTTAGAGGAAATAAATGTATACATGTGAGGTTACACGTTTAGGTAGGAATGCTGCCTCCCTAGCTCTCCCTATCTTCAGTACCCTTGTCACCTGGCAAACCCCATTTTGTCCTTCGAAAGCTAATTTAAGTATCATTTTCCCTGGGAAGTCGTCACTAACCCTTCCATCGCAACTCCATTCTACCACATTTCTATTTGACTGTCATCAGAACTGGCCGCATAATTGGCCCAGCCCAGTGCAAGGTGAAAATGCAGGGTCCCTGTGCAAAAAGCAGAAAAGGGCCACTAAGGTTGTTGAAAATATAAAGCCCCCACCCCTTTCTTGCGCCTATCTCCTCTGCTCACACACGGTCCATTGTCCCCATCAGACTTCGCTTGGAAGTTCAGCGATAAAATGATTGAAAATTTCAAAACTGCGACAATAGAGCATCAAACGAAATTCAGGGTCTTTATAAGCACTAGGTCTGTGCAACTACACAAGCCTTATTCCCATAACTACAGCGTCCTATACCCTCCTGCAGTATAGGGACTATCTTGTGTGTATTTTTATCTGAAATGCCTAGCAGAGGATGTACCATGCCTTATGTTCTTTCCTTGACAAAGCCTGCTATGGAGACTAATTTCCTTAATTAAAAAAAGGTCAACTATAGAACTTGGAGCTGATTAATGACCCCTTTGTTTTAGACATCATTCATACTTCTCTGGGGGAATGTGTAATTCATTCAATGAGGGAGAGCTGCAATCAAAGAAGATTTATGGGAAATAAAAATATATCTGACAATATTTAAGAAATGTCTCACCCATTCAACATGTTACTGTGGGAACAATGTAAAGGACATTTTCCTGAAGTGGAAATATGTGGCAATAAAGCCATAGTTTTGAACTATGTAAAAGAAGGAAATACGTATTTGGGTTATCAATATGAATTTGCATTAAATTTTTTAAATGTTTTATCTATAAGGGAAGATAATATTTAATCTGACCTGTTCATTTCCAGTGAATAATTAGAAATTGTAGAGAGATATAGGTATGTGTTTCCAATATAGAATTTTAATACAGAATATATAATTGTGCCATTTATTTTACATATGAATATAGCTGAAAAGCTGGTTAACTTTTTTTAAGGAAGTCATTATTTATTATTTTTTAAAAAGATTTTGTTGTTGTTATTTCCAGAGAGGAAGGGAAAGAGGCAGAGAGGGCAAGAAACATCAATATATGGTTGCCTTTCACCTGCCTCCAGCTATGAATCTGGCTGGAGACCTAGCTTGCAACCTGGTTTATGTGCCCTGGCTGGGGAATTGAACCAGCGACCTTTGGGTTCTCAGGCCGGCAACTTGTCCACTGTGCTACCAGTCAGGGTGGTTAACTTCTATTTAGTGTGTACCAGCAGGGCACATTTCTGTGTTAGACAAAGTCAATTATTAACAATTTTTTAATTTTAAAATTACAGTTTATATACAATATTAGTTTCAGTTGTACAACCCTGTGATTGGACATTTATATAATTTATGAAGTGATCACCTGAATAAATCTGGCACCATATGTAATTATTATAATATTATTGACTGTATTTCCTATGCTGTACTTTACATCACCATGACTGTTCTGTAGCAACCAATTTGTACTCCTTAATCCTTTCACCTTTATCACCCATCCCCACCATCTGGCAACTATTCAAATGATCTTTCTATTTATGAGTCTGCTTATGTTCTGCTTATTTATTTTGTTTTCTAGGTTCTATATATAAGTGAAATCATCTAGCATTTTAATCTTCTGATGATCTACATCTGGCACAGGAAAACATAGTGTGGTACACTGATAATCAAAATGTTTTTTTTTTTTTTTTCCAGAGCTACTCATACATATCTTGAGTCTGAAATTGAGTGTACCCTGAAGGTATGACCCATGTCTCCAAGACCTACCCCAAGATGTGGCTTCATGAAGCTGACATCATATTTCTAAATTCTGGCTGAGTATAGTGCATCCCGGCTCTTAGTGCCAGGTGAAACCACTAATGTTTCATCACCGCTAATTTTTATAACCCTTAACACCTGTTGCAGTTACACTGGCCATATTCCCCTCTTTTTGGTTTTTATTCATCTATTCTTGGTTTTTATTTTATTTTTTATATATTATTTTCAAAACGGGGCCTTGCAAGACCCTTCTCTATATATTAATTTAACAAAATTTGATATTTTTCTTGGTATTAGATATAAAGGTGAACAGTTTCACTCAGAAGGCAGTAAAAGCTCCTGGCCTCATGAAGTTTGCAAAATAGAGAAGATAATAATAAACATAAGTAAATTGTGTAGTATGTATACATGTTACAACATAGACAAACTTGGAAAACATTATGCTAAGTGAAAGGAACCTGACACAAAAGGCCCTATATGGTATGATCCATTTCCATAACAGAAAAGTCCATAGAAATAGAAAATAGATTAGTGGTTCTCAGGGACTGAAAGATGAGGGAAAAGGGAGAGACCACTGATAGGTATGGGGTTTCTTTTGGGAGTGATAGAAATGTTCTGGAATTACATAGTGGTGATGGTTGCACAATCTTGTGAACATACTTTTAAAATTCACTGAATACTTTAAAATGTTGAATTTTATGGTATATGACTCTCAAAAAATGCTTTTTGCATAAAAATGTGCAAAGGTTCCTAAGTCTTTTTATAGGGAAACACTGCCTACAAGTGTTTTAGTTATAGTTTAGGTCCTGGCTGAGTGGCTCAGTGGACTGAGTACCAGCCTGTGAACCAAAGGGTTGCTGGCTTGATTCCCAGTCAGGGCACATGCCTGAGTTGCAGGCCAGGTCCCCAGCAAGAGGCAACCACATGTTGATGTTTCTCTTCTTCTCTTTCTCCCTTCATTCCCCTCTAAGTATAAATTTTATATATATATATATATATATATATATATATATATATATATATATAAAATATAATTATTATATATATATAATAATTAACTGACTTTAGTATTCCAGTATTATGATTACATTTTTAGCTCATGGAAAATTTTAATAAAGTAGAATTTTTTCTCATTTCTCAACAGTCTCTACTTCTGCCTCTCAGGAAGAAACAATAAACAATGTGGACATGCAGTCACCTCCTGAGTATAAGTATAAAAAGGCTGACTTGCTACCTAATAAGACAAGAGAATTTGTTTCATCACAAGATATCAATACATATGTTCATGAGATTGTAGAATATCAGAAGAAAAATACAAACAAAACCTTACGGAAATTGATTAGGGGGAATCATCTCCAAAGACTCCGCAGAGGATACTCAGAAAAGTGTTGTCTTAAAGGATGTACAAAAGAAGAACTTACTATTGCATGCCTTCCATATATTATAAAAACTTAAAGGAGCATCAATTGTGACTGAAATATGCTAACCATCATAGGAATTATACTAATTTAATAAAAGCTTAATATGTTTATTTTACTGTTTATTTATTTAGCTAGTTACTTTTGGTCATTGTCCTTGTAAGTTTCTCTGCTGTGAACACTTGCATGTACTTGTAAGCGCTTGATAATACTTGATGTTGATAATAGAAATCTTAGTATTTTAATAATTGACCCCTATTTTTCATAATTTTTATATATGAAGATGTTACTAGAGATAGCATGATCCATGTAGACATCTAAGAATTACCTGTCCGTCCTTGTCATTTTGGTTGAAATTCTCAAGCTGTAGTATTTAAATGGGTTGTGGGGTGTTCTGCACTCCATCTGTATGATGCCCAGATTGATGCCCATGACTGTTGGTTCACTCCAGTATGCCAGTATATCTGCACCACCAACTTAAAAATAACTAATCAGACAGAGGGGAGTAAAAAGAGGATGGATGTAATACAACAACAATAAAATTAAATTTAAAAAATAATCAACTACCACTCCTTAAATAGTAGATACACTGTTAATTCCTTGAGTTTTATTATAATAACTGGTCAGACATCCTTTCATTTTCTACTGAGGACTTAAACAAGTTTTGTTAATCTCTTTTGATTATAAAATCTCTCCAAGATATCCTTTGCTTGAAGTGTGCTGATATAATTAATATGATACTGTATTCTGGCTTGGTCTCTGTTTCCTTGGGTGGATTTGAGTGATAAAGCCCCTGACAATGATTCAGAAAGTGGTTTTAAATTGGTTTAGGGCAAGGATGGTAAATGGGTTTCATCTTATACGGAAACTCCAAATGATTGCTTATTTACACTTCATTTCAGTTTTTAAGTAAAACTAAAAGATACATTTTCGTTTTCATCAATACTTTATTGAACAATACAGTCAGTTTTGTTCCACTACCTTCTGCCATCTTTCAGGCAACTATAATGGCATCTTCTCCAAACTTTTACCTTTCTGAACAAGGAAATATTCTGGTGGCTTTTGCAGTATTTCAGGGAATTGACATTTTTTTCCCACTAAGAGAATTTTTAAAAGATTGAAATAAATGGAAATCCAAAGGTGCAATGTCTGGCGAATATGGTGGATGAATCAGAACTTCTCAGCCAAGCTGTAACATCAAAGAAACCACGTGATCTTTTGTTATACTGATGAAAGATCATGCATTTTCTGTTAACTAATTCCTGATGCTTTTCATTGTGTGCTGCTTTCAGTTGGTATAATTGAGAGAAGTACTTGTTGGAATTAATTGTTTGACTTTCTGAAACGATCTCAAATAGAGGACTTCTACCATATATGCACAACATCACCTTCTTTGGATGAAGACCTGACATTGGTGTGGTTGGTGGTGGTTCATTTTGCTTGCCCCATGATCTCTGTTGGTCAGCATTATTGTAAAGTATCCACTTTTCATCACCTGTTACCATTTATTTTAAAAACAGAATGTTTTCTTTTCATTTAAGTAGAATATTGCATGCGGAAATAGTCAAAAGGGTTTTTCTCACTTAACTTATGTGGATCCCAAACATCAAAGTGATTAACATAACCAAGCTGGTGCAAATGAGTTTCCATGCTTGATTTGGAAGTTTTGAGTATGTTGGCTATCTCCTGCATAGTAAAACATTGATTGTCCTCAGTGTCTTGATTTGACTGCTATCAATTTCAATTGGTCTACTTGATAGTTGTGCATCATTCAGTGAAAATCTCTAGCATGAATCTTCTCAAATCACTTCAAACACATTCAATCACACAGAGCACCTTCTCCATAGACTGCAAAAATCTTTTGTGTTCCAGTTGCATTTTTACCTTTCTTGAAATAATAAAGCATAATGTGCTGAAAATGTTGCTTATTTTCTTCCACTTTAATATTAAAATGGCTACACAAAAATTCAATTTTGATTAAGTTCTTTTTTAAATGCATACTGATATGACAGCTGTCACAATATCATTTCAAGTGAAATTAAAGACAACTAAGTGCCACTAGAACCTTCTTATGGAACAAAGTGAATGAACTTTGTGGCCAACCCAATATTTCTTCACATGCATTTTAAGACCTCCTCAGCAGTATACTTCAATTCTCCCTCTTGAATTTTCTGTTATTTATGTTACATATTCTATTTCCACATCTATTATAAACCACACAATACATTTCTATTATTTTGTTTTAATTTTTTTTTATTCATACACTTTTTATGAGATTATGGCCATTGTGTACATTTTACTTAACTGGTTTTTAATTAAGTCATGCCATGTAGCTATTAAATATCTGTAGTCCAATTTAGACTCTAGTTCTTAAAATCAGTCACTTCTGATTGCTTATGAAGTCTTTCTGCACTACAAACTAATAATCTGCATGAACTGTAAATATTTGTATATCTTCTTTAGGGCAAACACTTTTTAGGGCTGCTCCATTAAAGTTATATGGAAGAATCATACTTGCTTCAATAATCTACTTTATTATACTTTGTAGTGGTATTACCATGGATTTTCTATATATTAAATCATATATATATATTTTTTTTTTTAACCTGAAGATAGTGAAGCAGAATTTACTATACTTGTTTGTAGCCATAAATTTAACTCTATGCATAGTATTATATCATCCAATCCATTTGCTTTAATAACTCCATCAAAGTTGTCTGGTCTTTTGGTCAAGATGGGAGCATAGGTCAACACGCATGGCCTGCCTCTTCACACAACCACATAAAAATTACAACTAAAATATAGAAAAACCATCATTCAGAACTACCAGAAACTGAGCTAAATGGAAGTCCTACAACCATGGTATTAAAGAAGAAACCAACTATGGAATTAAGGAAGAAACCACATTGAGATGGCTAGGAGGGGCAGAGACATGAAATAGGCTGGCCCCACACCCAGGTGTGGCATATAAAATCAGAAGGGATATCTCAGGAGTGAGGGGTCCCAGCCTCAGACTAGGCTCCACAGCCCAGGGTTCCAGTGCCAGTAATGTAAGTCCCCATAACTTCTAGTTGTAAAAAACAGCAGGGATTGAGGCTGTGAAAGACAGAAACTGCTAGAGTCTCAGGCAGTTCCTCTTAAAGGGCCCACACGCAGATTTACTCAGGCTTACTCTCTCTCAACTCCAGCACGGGGGCCACAGATGAAAAACATCAGAGACATATGGGGAGGAACTGATGTCCACAGCATCAGGATGAGAGCTGGGTGGGCAGCATTCTCACAGACAGAGGTGCTGGCAGGGATCATTATTCCTTTTCTAGGCCAATACCCACAGAACCACAGAGATGGCAGGTGGGTGCCATATCTGAGAATTCGTACACCTCTCTCACATTGTTTGCTCCACTCTCATGATTCCTGAAGCCCTCTGGGCCCACCCAAGCTATTTCCAGTGGCTTTTCCATACAAATGGCTTGTCTTGGCCCATGCTTCAGATTTTCCTAAATCCTCTCAAACAAATAGCACCTTGCTTCAGTGAACCCCATACCTCTTCTAAGTTGCCCAGGCTGAGCACTAGCAGAGGCTATGCTTGATTCACAGCTTAGCCTCACCTGGACATCTCCAAGCCCAGCACAAGTAGCAGCCATTTGCAGACTGCTTTGTGGCTTATGCTGTGTGACCCCAGATAGAACACAGTCAGTAGCTGACCTTGGACATGCTAACAGTAATCAAGGCTCAACCATGACAGGTGGGAGTACACAGCCCCAATTGTGGGGGCACCTTGAGCGCCCAGCTTGAGTAATAAGAGAGGCTGTGCCACTGGACTCTACAGGACACCTACTACATTGGGCCACTCTACCAAGCTTGGGACATGTAGAAGCTTTACCTAAATCTGTAGAAAAAGACACAGGGAGGCTGCCAAAATGAGGAGACAAAGAAATATGGCCCAAGTGAAAGAGCAGAACAAAACTTCAGAAAAAGAATTAAGCAAAATGAAGATAAGCATCTACCAGATACAGTTCAAAACATGTTCATAGAACTTGGTGAGGACCTCAGCAGCATAAAATAATCCACTCAGAAATGAAGGATACACTAATTGAAATAAAGAACAATTTACAAGGAATAAAAAGTAGAGTGGATGAAGCTGAGAATCAGCTCAGTGATTTCGAATATAAGGAAGTGGAAAACAACCAATTAGAACAGCAAGAATAAAAATTAAATCCAAAAGAATGAAGATATAGTATAAGGAGCCTCTGGGACAAGTTCAAGCATACCAACATCTGCATCATGGGGGTGCCAGAAGAAGAAGAGAAAGGGCAGGGAATTGAAACTTATTTGAAAAAAGAAAGAAAGAAAATTTTCTTAATTTGGTAAAGAAAATAGACATACAAGTCCAGGCAGTATAGAGAGTCCCAAACAAGATGAACCCAAAGAGACCTATACCAGGATACATTATAATTAAAATGCCAAAGGTTAAAGGCAAAGACAGAATCTTAAAAGCAGCAAGAGAAAAGTAGTTACTTAAAGTAGTAGATTTCTCAAAAGAAACTTTGCAGATGAGAAGCAACTGGAAAGAAATATTCAAAGTGATGAAAAGCAAGTGCCTACAACCAAGACTACTCTATCCAGCAAAACTATTATTCAGAATTGTAGGACAGATAATGGGCTTCCCAGAGAAGAAGAGGCCAAAGGAGTTCATTACTACCAAACCAGTATTATATGAAATGTTAAAAGGTTTTATTTAAGAAGAAGAGGAAGGAGGAAGAGGAGAAGAATAAAAATATGAACAATAAAATGACAATAACTACATATCTATCAATAATTGATTATAAAAACAATAAAGGAAAACAGAAACAGCATCATAAATGCAGAGAACATTTTGATGGTTGCTAGATGGGAGGGGCATCGGGGGATGGACTAAAAAGGTGAAGGGTTTAAAAAGTACAAATTGGTAATTACAGGATAGTCATGGGGATGTATAAAATACAACATAGGTAATAGAGTAGCCAACAAACATATATGCATGACCCATGGACATGGACAATGGTATGGGAATTGCCTAAGTAATGGGGGAGGTGGGTAGGTGAAGGAAAAAGGGAAGAAACTAAGACAACTATGATAGTATAAAGAATAAATCTAAGTCTAAAAAAAGTCTTCTAAAACTATCAGTTGAAGTACTTTCAGAAAAGTGACACCATCAATGACATTTAGCCACAAAAATGATGCATTAATTAAACACTTCTCTAATCAAATAAGTGCTTTCACTAATGCACTTGTCTACAATAGAACTTGATAAAAGGTTTAAGAAATATCAGTCCAGTTGGCTAATAATAGCTGTTGTTAATAGTGTTTTACTGTAACAGATGGTCCACACAGCAAACAGTATTTTAGTGATATTATTCCTACACTGGAATAACTCTAGGGTTTGTAAGAGGTAGTTTTAGTATCTTTATTAATTATCTTATCTGTTCGGATAACCCCCATCTTAGAAAAAAATATTCCCTGTGTCTTCATGAGACATACTGTAAACCAGTGGATCTTAGCAAACATCATTTTAATTACATCCAAGGCAATTCTTGTTCCTGGCTTCAGCTTACTTTTTGAAGCTGACAATGACAACTCACAACTTGTATGGATGGGTTCAATCATAGCTTTAATAATAAATTTCTCTTTCATTAATTCTTAAGTACTTCACCAATAATATTCCCATATTTGGTGATTGTGGGGCTGGCCTTCAGATCCTTTTCAGACTTCATACAGATTATTCCCTTAACTATTGAAGACAGCTGTTGACTTTGTGCTCCAGCATCTTGTTTTGTGGTAGTCTTGAAGCTCATTATCTTTATGGTCTATAATGATGAGATGCTATCACCCATAGGGGATGCCAAGAATGGCATGGCATATATAACAAACCCACAGTTAACATTATACTCAATGGGGAAAAACTAAAAGTGTTTCCCTTAAGATTAGGAAGAAAACTGGGATGTCCACTTCCACCACTCTTACTCAACATAGTAAGCAAAGTCCTACCCATAGCAATCAGAGAAAAAAAAGAAACAAAAGTCATCCAAATTGGAAAGGAAGCAATAAAACTCTTTATGTGCAGATGACATGATACTGTATATAAACAACCCTAAAGACTCCACCAAAACACTGCTGGAACTGATAAATGAATTCAGTAAAGTAGGAGGATACAAAATAAATATCCAGAAAGCAGTTGCATTTTTATACATCAATAATGAAATACCAGAACAGGAAACCAAAAGAACAAAATCCCACTTAAATTGCACTAAAAAACCCAAGAAGTAAATTTAACCAAAGAGGTAAAAGACCTGTACTTGAAAAATTTTAAGTCATTAAAGAAAGAAATTAGACAAGATACAAATAAGTGGCAATATATGATATGTTCGTGATACGAAGAATTAACATCATTAAAATGTTCATACAACCCAAAGCAATCTATAGGCTTGATGTAATTTCTATTAAAATAGCAATAGCGTATTTCACAGAACTAAAACAAATAATCCAAAATTTTATACGCAATCACAAAACCCCAGATATCCTCAGCAATATTGAGAAAGAAGAACAAATTTGGAGGTATCATGGTACCTGATACCAAACTATATTACTAGGCCATAGTAATCAAAATAGCATGGTGTTGGCATAAAAACAGATACGCAGATCAAGTGAACAGAATAGAGTTCAGAAATAAACCCACATCTATATGGTAATTAATATTTGACAAAGAAGGAAAAGTATAAAAAGGGGATGGATGTAATACAACAGCAATAAAATTAAATTTAAAAAAAAAGAATGAAAAATGGTCTATTTCATCAGTGGTGCTGTGAAAATTGAACAGATACTTGCAATAAAATGAAACTAGATCAACTTCTTACACCACATAAATTCAAAATGGATTAAAGACTTAAATGTAAGACTCAAAACCATAAAAATCCTAGAAAAAAAACATAGGCAGTAAAATCTCAGACACTTCCCTTAGCAACATTTTTTTCCTGATATATCTTTTCAGGCAAGAGAAACAAACAAAAATAAATAAATAAAAGGCAAAAAAGTAAGTTTTTTGCACAGCAAAGGGAACCATTAACAGAACAAAACAAAGAGCCAATCTACTGAATGGCAGAATATATTCACCAATCATACATCTGATTAGGGGTTAATATCCAATATTATAAGAATTCAGACAACTAACACACACACACACACACACAAACACACAGAAACAACAACCCTATAATAAAGTAGACAGAAGACCTGAATTGACACTTCTCCAAGGAAGACATGCAGTTGGCCAATAGACATAGCAAAAGTTGCTCAATGTCAGTAATTGCCAAAGAAGTGCAAATCAAAACCACAACACATCACCTCACACCTGTCATAATGGCTATCATCAATAAATCCAAAAATGGCAAATATTGGCCAAGAAGTGTAGAAAAGGTAACCCTCATACACTCACTGTTAGTGGGAATGCAGATTGGTGCAGCCAAGCCACTATGGAAAATATGTAGTATGCAGTTTCCTCAAAAAATTAAAAATGGCCCTGACTGGTATGGCTCAGTTGGAAGGGCATTTTTTTAAAATATTTTATTTATTATTTTTCAGGGAGAGGGGAAGGGAGAGAGGCAGAAACCTCAATGTATGGTTGCCTTTCATCTGCCTCCAGCTACAGACCTGGCTGGAGACCTGGCTTGCAACCTAGTTATGTTGCCTTGGCTGGGAATTGAACCAGCGACCTTTGGGTTTGCAGGCTGGTATCCACTGTGCCACCAGCCAGGACTGGAAGAGCATTTTTCTTCCAAGTGAAATGCTGGTTTAATTTCCAGTCAGGGCACATGCCTGAGCTACAGATTTGGTCACCGGTAGGAGAACAGATGAGAGGCAACCAACTGATGTTTCTCACATTGATGTTTCTCTCCCTCCCCTTCTCCCTCCCTTCCTCTTTCCCTAAAATAATAAATAAATAATGTATTTTTTTAAAAGCTGATACTATTTTAAAAATTAAAAATGGAACTGCCTTATGACCCAGAGATTCTACTTCTGGGGATTTATCCAAAGAAACCCCAAACTATGTATATCCTCATGTGCATTGCAGCACTATTTACAACAGCCAAGATATGGAAGCAATCAAAGTGCCCATCAATAAATGAGTAAATTTTAAAAGCTACGGTACATTTACACAATGGAATATTACTCAGCCATAAAAATAATGAAATGTTATCATTCGTGATGGCATGGATGGACCTAGAGGGTGTCATACTCAGTGAAACAAGTCAGTCAGAGAAAGACAAATACCATATGATTTCACTTATATGTAAAATCTAAAGAACAAAATAAACAAACAAAATTGAAACAGACTCATGGAAACAAGAGAGCAAACTGGTGGTTGTCAGAGGGGAGGGCAGTTGGAGGACTGGGTGAAAGAGATGACGGGATTAAGAAGTAAAAATTGGCAGTTACAAAATAGTCGTGGGGATGTAAGTAAAGCAAAGGGAATACAGTCAGTAATAATGCAATAACTATGTATGGTGCTAGTTGGAGTACTGCAAATATTGAAGGGAACACTATGTAAACTAGATAATTGACTAACCACTAAGTTATACTCCTGAAACTAATACAAAATAAAATTGAAAGAAAAAAAGTGAACGACCATGGCCACTGGGATGGGGGAAGAAGTAGGATGAGGGAGGGAAGAAAGCAGCACTGAGGGAGGAAGGTGAATGTCCCTGCCTGATACAATATTAAGAAAATCAAGAAGGAGAAATATTTGCTCTCATATTCATCATCCTGCCCTCCTTATTTCCTTATTGTAGAATAAAGAAATAAAGTTTCCGTGTGGTGTAAGTTTCTGTCTGAAGAACTTCCTTTATTATTCCTTGTAGTACAAGTGAGCTCATGATGTGTTCTCAGCTTTTATCTTCTGAAAAAAAGCTTATTTTGGATGATACTTTATATAAAAGACTTTACTTTGGAGGGTATTTTTATATTTGAGGCGATTTTATATAATTCCAAGGTAAGTTTTTAATGCACCTTGATATGTCTTTTGTGTTACCTCTTACGTGGGGCTCATGATCTTCTTGAATATGTGGGTTGTTTGGAATTTTTAAAAATTTCACTCATTTTTCAAAATTTTTAATTCTCCTTTTTACTCTGGGACTCCAATACACAGATTATACTTTGTGATAGTATCCCCCAGGTCAGTGAGGGTTTCTTTTTCTTTGTGCTTCAGTGTAGATAGCTCATCTCATTTGTTTCCCTTCTCTTAGGGATCACAGTTGTGACCATTATCCAATATCTAAATTTAGGTATTTTGTCTAGTTCTCCAGTTGCTTATATGGAAGGGCAAATCTGGTCCAAGTTACTACTTAGGGTCAGAAGCAGCTTCCTTCTTCAGGAAAGAATAATCAAATCAGATATGGGCATATCATCAAATTACCAGTCTTAGATGGTAATTTGACTTCAAACTTCAGTGGAAAAGTAGAGTTAATTAGAGGAAAAGAGCTCTCATGTTTCTACTACCAAATCTATAAACCTACCTGTATTTACTCTATTTTACCATCCTCCTCTCATTATACCTGTACAAGTGTCCATCATCTATTAAAGAGTAATTTTTCTCCTGTGCTCTGGGTCAAATTCAAAACCTCAGTCCTTTTATAATTTTCTCCCCCATATCATCAGTCTCTTTCACAATGGCTCAGGCCACCAGCATATACAAAGATCTCCCAAATAAAAACCAAGAATCCTTTCTTCGCATACACATGAAGTTTCCACCTTATTTTACTCTCTTTCTTGGCAAAACTTCTGAAAATACCAGTCTAGATTTACTGTCTCCTCTTCTTTACCCACCTTAACCTCTTCAACCTGATCTAGTCCGGAAGCTTGTCTTTTGAATTTATGTAGCAGTTTACATGGCCAATTATGTCAGTTCATGGCACTTCTATTACTTGGTCCTTCAGTAAACACATTCAACACAGTTGATCACTTTCTCCTACTTAAAACACATTTTTCTCTTGCTTTCATGAGACTCCACTCTCTCACTTCCCTGACCATTCCTTGTCTTTTCTTACTGCCTCCTCTTCCTCAACTGAATCTCTAAATGTTAGATTGTCTCAGGTCCTGATCCTTTTACTTGTTTCCTTTTTCTAATAACACTTCCTTAAGTTCCTTTAATCATATCCATTATTTTAAATGACAAGCTATGTGACATGTCTACTTGGATATCTAATAAGCATCTCAAATTTAATATATCCAGAATGGAATGCTTCTAAACTTCCCCCTCCCCTGTATAAGTAAATACCTCAACCATCTTATCTTATCCCTTATCAAAACCTAAGAGACATGCTTGACTGTTTCCTCCTCAACCCTCCCACCCAGTCCATCAGTAGCAGTGAGATATTTTTAGCAAATGAATGGAGAATAAACTAGTTTAGCTGTATTGGAAATTTATTATGGATAAATAGTGGGAGATAAATTAGGTAAGGCAATTTGGCACATGTTTTGGAGGTCTTGGAATGACAGAATTGCATTTTACAAAGGGGAGCAGATAGAGTTATCCTTTTTGAGCAGTATTCACCTGAAAAGTAGTAATTTTTCAATAGCTTAAAATATATTGATATGGCTAGTGGCACAGTGGATAAGGCGCCAGCCTGTGAACCCAAAGGTCACTGGTTCGATTCCCCAGCCAGGGCACATAACCAGGTTGCAAGCTGGAGGCAGGTAGAAAAGGTAGTCAAATCATGGTGTCTTTAAAAATACTTTCTTCCAGCCCTGCCTTGTAGCTTGGTGGCAAGGCACCGGCCTGTGAACCCAAAGGTCACTGGTTTGATTCCCAGCCAGGGCACATAACCAGGTTGCAAGCCAGTTCTCCAGCCAGGTCCATAGTTGGTAGGTGAAAGGCAACCATACATAGATGTTTCTCTCCCTCTCTGCCTATTTCCTTTCCCCTCTCTCTAAAAATAATAAATAAAATATTTAAAAAAAAAAAACAACAAAAAACTTTCCCCCTGTTGTTCAATCAACAAGGCAGGCCCTATCCCAGAATCTCTTTTGATATTAAAATCTGGCTCTGCCTCTAGTTACAGTATGGGGCGTTGAACTCGATTCTGCAGAAAATGGGGAGAGTTGGAAAGCTTTTGAGAAAAGTGACATGCCTAAAACTGTGATACAGAAATAACATGACAAGGATGCGCAGGATTAATGAGAAAAAGTAGGAAGAGTAAGTTAATTATTACAGTAGTACAGACATGAAAGTCTAAGGGAGTGCAAAAGAAGAGGTTGATGGAGACAATGAGGAGTAAAAATGGAAAGAGTACAAGAAATAAAAACAGGAATCAAAGGTTTTTACTCAAGGATAGGGGCTCTTAGCTCTGATGACAACAGAATTGTGATGTCATTAGCATGACTAAGTACTTTAGGAAAAGAGGCTGTTTTGCGGAGAAAATATGAGTTCTGCCTAAGAGTTCTGAACTGACAGATGTGAGCAATAGTTATATATGGCTGCATTTGGTATACTTCTTTGGGTCATTCACTATCATACAAAATAGTTTTGCAACCTTGGTTCTAGATTTACAATTCCCAGGTTATTTACTTGATTCAAATATATTAAATATCTATTTGCCAATATTATTTGTATAACTGATACTGCTTCAGTACTATCTACCACTTATTTCTTCTACTGCAAATTCATCTGAACTCATGTCCTTTTAGAGGTGTGCTTGCTATTTAATGTTCTGTTTTTTCCCTTGATATTTGCAAGTTATCTTTATAATACTTTCTAAAGATACATCCCACTCCCTTCTCAACTATAATCCCTTGAGGATCTAAACATTTTACTAAAAGTGTTGAGCATTGTGCTTTGTTCACTATAGGCTCTCAAAAATTTTTTGTTAAAAGATTAAATAAGTTTATGGTTTGTTTACAACCTAGGTTCTTTCCTAAAAAATAAGGTAGTTCAGCCTATTTTAGTACGTAGAGCACCCATCAGAGTCCGAAGAGCTGGGCTCTAGCCTGACTTTGTTCTTGATCAGAAAGGTTAAATTCTTTGGACTGAGCTTCCTCAGCTATAATGCAGTTTTAACTAAATCTGTGATCCTCTTCTCTCACCCCAGTAATCCTCCTTCATGTAGCAAGTATTATGGTGATTTTGGAAAACATTTCTATTCCTTAAGCAATCATATATGACGAGACTTCAGAGTGTCCAATTCAAATAATTCTTCTGGCAGAGTTCTCTGAGTCAAGGTCATCCAACACAAGCTTTTTAAAAGTTCATTTATGTTCAACTATCTCATTATCCTTACATTGTTCCTTCTACAAAGACTTACTTCCTACATCTTATTAAATTGTTGTGCACTTCTTTTATTTCAAGGACAAGATATAATGATCCAACTAAAATTATGCTCAAGTAATTTCCACTGAGAACTAAAATGATTTTGTCATTGTGCTACCTGGGAAATGTAACAAGGATCATTGCAGAAAGCTAATCTAGTTCATTGCTGCTTTATATGTGTGCTGCCAAAGCTGTTAAGGGCATCATGGTGAAGTGCTTATGAACTCTGGTGTTGGAATCAAACCATCTAAGTTCAAATTCCAGCATCCATTCTTTCAACACTTGGGATTTGGGGACTTACTGTATCTTGATAAACTTTAGTTTAAACACATTTAAAATGAAAAATAAAATAAAGGCTGTACCTACCTCATAGTTATAAGGTTAAAATGAGAAATTCACTTAAGAGGGATATTACCCTTACCCGAAGTATACTACAAATTTAATGCAATCCCTATCAAAATCCCAATGACATTTTTTTGCAGAGATGGAAAAGCCCATCCTAAAATTCATATGGAATCTCTAAGCACAACAAATTTGGAGGTCTCACACTTCCTGATTTCAAAACAACTACAACTACAAAAGCTACAGTAATCAAAAACAGTATGGTACTGGCATAAAGACCAATGGAAATACACAGACCAATGGGGGGAAAATAGAGCTCAGAAATAAACTCTTACATATATGTTCAAATGATTTTTTTTTCATTCAAATGATTTTTTACTAGGATTTCAATATCATTCAGTGGGCAAAGAACACTTTTTTCCACAAATGGTACTAGAAACACTGGAAATCTACATAAAAAAAAAGTTGAACCCTTACCTTACATTATATATAAAAGCTAACTTGAATCAAAGACATAAGGTAAGAGCTAAGACTATACAATACTTAGAAGAAAACACATGGAAGAAAACTTCATGACATTGGTTTTGACAATTAATTCTTGGAAGTAATACCATAAGTAAAAATAAATGGGAATATATCAAAAGTTAAAACTTGTGCAACACAGGACACAATCAACAAAGTAAAATGGCAATATACAGAATGGAAAAAGGTATTTGCAAATTATATATCTAAGGGGTAAAAATCCAGAATATATAAAGAACCCTTATAGCATAAAACAATAAAAAAGCAAACCTGATTTTTAACTGGGGAAATTAAGCAGACATTTTTCAAATATACACAAATTGCCAATAAATTGCACATTAAGAGATGGTAAACATCGTTAATCATTAGTAAAATGCAAATCAAAATCATAATGCTATATACCACTTCATACTCATTAGGATGGTTATAATTAACATAAATGTGGAATCTAATGAATACAATACACTGAACAAAATAGAAAGAGGTTTGGATACATGGGACAGAAGGGGGTGTTATGAAAGAAGGTGAAGGGGTTAATATATTTATTATATATAGACACAGACAACAGTGTGGTGATTGCCAGAAAGAAAGAGGGCAGGTGGGGTATAAGTAGAAGTAAGCCAAAGAGAGGAAGGGAATGGGGACAGAAAGAGACTTTAGAGACTTTGCTTGGGGTGATGGTGTGCATAATGCAGTATGCAGGTGATGTTTTACTGAGTTGTACACCTGAAACCTGTATGGTTTTGTGAACCAATGTCACTCCAAGTTCAACTTTAAAAAAATTAAAAAATAAAACTGCAGCATATTTTAGCTAAAAATGAATACTTTGTCTTCTGGGTAAATTTCAACATAGATAGGACTTTTATTTGGCATTAACTGTTAGTTTCTTTTTCTTTGTGGAAATTTTATTTTGACTTTAATATAGTTTTAAAACCATGTAATATTACTGTGTATTAAACATCAAAAGGTACTTTCTTATCTCCATATGACCAAAAAGAAAATTATTACTATATTTTATATTATACCTTACGTTAAGTTTTTTTGAGAGACTCTCTTGTTAATTCACTGTGAAATGTAAAAACATGCCAACAAAATGGTACTTGGGGATGTATCTCCACTAAGAAAGACCCACTTGTTATATCTGTTAAAGAAAATCTTTAAGTCCTAGAAAGAAAATCCTCACCTGAGGACTTTTTTTTTTTTCACTGCTTTAAGAAAAAGAGGAGGAGAAATAGGAAGGGAAAGAAACATCAATGTGAGAAACTTGATTGATTGCACGTCAAAACAAGGATGACCCACAACCTAGGTATGTGCTCTCCCTGGGAGTTGAACCTGCAACCTTTTGGTTATCTTCTGGGTTCTTTATATATGAGATTATTTGGGAGAATACCAAACTAGGTTCCCTAAAAACACCACACTTGAGGCTTATATCCTCAGAGTTGCAGCAGAACTGAACATTTTGATCTCTTGTTTTTGTCTGATTAACAGGGAATTCGAAATTGATATACCATTAGGGTTCACCTTCACGTATGAGTGGAGACCCAGGAGAAAAAGGAATAATCTTCTGAAGAGCTGGCCCTGTAGTACAGGCTTCCCCAACTAGGTGAGTTTTCTAGGAACCCATCTGTTATCAGTGTACTAGTAGTGGCTGTTACTGTGAAAGGCTGCGTTTGGCATCAGTGAATTTCATGATGAGTGATTTACAGCGCACCTGCCCACCCTGTGCTAAGTGTTCAGCAGTTTTTGACTGAAAACGGCATGACCCTGTGCACCACCTCCCCCAATTTACACCCGATCTCATCCTGAGTGACTTTATTTCCCAGAATGAAAGAAGTCCTCATAGAAAAACATTTTGCTGATGTGGAAGAGGTGAAACAAACAAACCAGCATCAAAATCGATGAGTTCATAAATGGTTGTGAGCAACAGAAAAAATGTCTCGATAGGTGTATTGCATCAAATAAAGTACTTTGAAGGTGACTGATGTTTAAAGATATAAGAATATATTTTTTAAATAAATAAATTCCAGTTTTGAGGGGGTCCTCATATATAGCATAATCCAGGATCCCTTTGCCTATACCCATGATTGGCTTATGTGCCCTCCTTTATTCTCAATATGTGAATGTAACTTATGAGTTTATCAACTTAAGAGGCAATGGTTTTATTACTAAAACCATTACCTGAATTATCGGGTACAACTTGAAAGTTATAAGTAGCCTACATTGTCAGTATTGATAAATGAATTCAAATATAGAAAGGTCTGAAGTGTTGTGAAGTGTAGATACAGTCTTTTTTTCCCCAATTTAGTAAGAACTCACTCTACTAAAAATATGGCCATTAAATAGTCAAGTGGGAGCTAAAAAAAAAAAAAAATGACCTAGGTAATTATCAGAGCCAAAGGGTTTTTGGCATTTGATTGAGTTATGCTCTTACTCAATACTCTAACCTTCCACGTTTACTAAAGTAATACTAAAATAAGAGAAAAATTTAAATGATATTAAATGTGAATATCAGATCTGACAAAAGTTTAGAAGTTCCCTTTTCCCAGAACCATGCTCATTGTTCTTTAGGTCTCAGATTTCCAAATCACTTTAGGAAATAGATTGTTCTTTACAGTGTTATCAACTTTTTGGAAATTTCTTCCTCTATAATTTCAGGAAATAAATTCTGACTCACAATCTTATATGCTTACAGGAAACTCACACTCTTAGATTTTATATTCCAAACATTAAAAAGATACTAATTTTTCATTAAAAATACTACCCACTTATTACTTTTTATTTTGTATCAAAAGCATGATGAAACATTTTCATCTATGTATATAACTGTGCTTAAAAGATAATTGATCAATAAATCTTTCTATCACATGCTTTCATTTGTGTTTTTAGACCTTGTTCTGATGTCTTAATCATCCACAACTGATAATTTGCTTTCTCAGATGATTGCTGTCTTTACAATAGCCTGCTATACCATTAACAAGAGAAAATTTCTGAGATGTTCCAAATTAAATTACAGCAACTGGAGAGTGAAAGACAAAAATTGTTAACCAGTTAGTAGCACTAAACAACATAAACACTCAAGTAGGTGCTGCAAGGTGCCTACAAGCTGCTCATGGTTCTTTAATTATCTTCATCTGACTGCCCTCAGATAGTGCCTTCTGCATCAGATCCCTTCTATCTCTTCTTCAAATTGAATTTAGCATTTTGTTTATTATAAAAACTTTTACTGTTATAAACCTTCATTCTGCATAGCTTGATGTTATAAAGACACCACCCTGATAATGGTTGCTCAGCATTTCCAGATGATCACTAAGACCAATGAGACAACATGAGAAATCACAAGAAAATGCAGAAGATATCTGTCTTCAAAGAAATATTACAGTAAAAGCCTTTTCTGTTTGGCACGCTTGTTGCTCAAATGTGACCTAAGGATCCTAAAATATCTTCCTTCCCTTCCACATGGAACATGATATACCAGGAATGAGCCTCCTGGCTATGAGAAACTGACAATGGAATGACATATTCAAAATGAGCCACTTGACAATTGAAAACCAATAATGTTTTAATCACTGACCAGTTCTGCCTTCAAATAATTGATCAGGGATGTTTTCAAGGAAAGATCCTGATCAAAAGAGGGAAAATGTAAATAATATGTAAATGGAGCCACTTTTAAAAAATGGCATTGGAACTGCCAAGCCTGAGTAACTGTCTTGCATATCTTATGTCTCAAATCTTTGTAATGTTTAAACAGATCAAAATAACTCTTTGCAAACAAAACAAAACAACAAAAAAGCAGTTATTACTACCACTGGACTACCAAACTCAAAATTAAAAACATTTAAAATTAATATCATTATGTTATAGTATCTTCACGAGTAGAAATATTGGCCTTCTATTGATGAAAATTGTTCCCCTTTCCTTTCTCATAAATACCCATTTGCTTTGTCTCCAACCACAACAGTTTGGGTTTCTTTCTGAATAACTGTTCTTACTGATCTCAAAGAAACTGTTCTTACTTGCCTCTCACTTTGAAATCCTTTTAATTTTTAAGTTATCATAGTTGTGGGCCAACTAACAAAAAACTACTCACATTCCTGACTGTATGTTGGAGCTCTGAATCAACCTCCAAGAGTCTATTAGCCAACCACTACTGCATCCTGCATATACATGAACTTTCAGGACTGTTGCCTGAAACCAACATACAATGAACAAGTTTTAAAGCCATATTAATAAAATTGATATTTCGATTGGAGATAAGGCTTTATACAATTGTAAGACTGAAAAATTAAATATTTTAATATTTAAGTATATAATGTACACTTTACTATGAATTTGATTCATATGAAAATTTACAAGCATACACATATTATATAAATCTGATTAATGTGAATTTTTTTAATTCTCTCAATGTCATTCTGAAATGTCTATAGTGTTTCTGCTAGCATTATGAAATACTTAGGAGCTAGTTACCTTGAAATTAAGTACAACCAATCCAAACCTGGGAGTAAACACAAAGTAGATTTCCTGATCTTCATACTCTAATCCTTTTTTCTTAAAAATATAAAGTTTATGTCATATAATCTAATATTTTGTTTAGGTAATCCTGCTGACTTATACTTACTCTTATTATTTATTCTAATATAACAAAGTGAAAGAAAGATCTTTAATTTATATTGGAAAACTAGAGAAACTTTCATTAGATATAATTTAGATACCAGAAATCGAGTGGATACAGCAATGTTCATAAAAAGCACACAGTAGTTACCCTGGCTGGTATGGCTCAGTGGATTGAGTGCTGGTTCGATTCCCAGTCAGGGCACATGTCTGGGTTGCTGGCCAGGTCCCCAGTTGAGAGGCAATGGAGTGACGTATCTCTTGCACATTGATGTTTTGCTCCCTTTCTCCCTCCCTCCTCCTCTCTCTAAAAATACCTAAATAAAATATTTAAAAGGAAAAGGGCACATAGTAGTTGATAGCAATCTCAGGAAGTATTTCTTTTAAAAAACCTAAAGGTAAGTTTTATTATTACTATAATAAAAGGCTTTCTCTACACAATCCTAAACCACTGCATGTACCCCAATTTCCTTGGCTAGGTGACAATAAAAAATAACTTCTGAATATTTATTACATATCTTTCAGTTTTATGGGAACATGCTAAAGGCACAATGAAGAAAGTAACAGTTTTGATAAACTGACTAATGCCACCCCATGGAGAATGGCTCCCTAGGCATAGAACTGTAGGTATTCTTTAATTTCTACTCTGTATTAAAACTGTTTAAATAAAAATGGAAATCTCAGAAGTTATATTTGTGATAAAAACTTCACTTGACTTTATAGCATGTCTTAGGCTGTAAGAAAGTTCTCCTCCCTAGCAAATTATAGTGCTATTAATAGCATATATATAAATACAAAAATTATTTCCCAAAGCAGGTAGCCATGGGTGTAGGAAATTATTTGTATAAAAATTGTATAGCTTAATATACCAGAATATTTTCAGAACTACAGAATTCTAAGAAAATCTTGGGGAGGGGGACAGAGGGGAGCAAAAAGGGGATGGATGTAATACAACAACAATAAAGTTAAAAAAAAATTAAAAAAAAAAAAGAAAGAAAATCTTTACGCTCACTTTTAATTTTAAGAAACATTTGGTATTAACTGGTACAATAATTACCTGTTTCTTGTGCAGAACCAACTAAATAGTTGCAGGTTTAATTTCTTTTATGTATAGTCAGGATCAAAATTTAAAATACCACTAACCTTTAATGAATAATAATTCTCTTGAAAACTTAGAATTTTACAATGAGGTGTTCATCCCAAATACTTAAGATTGTTTATATAGCAATTTTCCCAAAAACTAAAAACTGAAACATTAAAAATATTTTTTTAAAGAAATCTAGTTATATCCTTGTTTTTATAAACAAAATGTTTTACCCTGGCTGGTGTCTCAGTGGAAAGGTGCTGGCCTACAAACCAAAGGTCATTGGTTTGATTCCCAGTTAGGGCACATAACCAGGTTGTAAGCCAGGTCTCCAGCCAGATCCGTAGCTGGAGGCAGGTGAAAGGCAACCATATATTGATGCTTTTCTCCCTCTCTGCTTCCCTTCATTCCACTCTCTCTAAAAATAATAAATAAAATCCCCCCCAAAATGTTTTAGATCTTTAAAATTCTAACTTTCGGTATTTAAGTTTTAGTACAAAAATCTAGTATCAAGCACATCATATGGTATATTACTTTTGACTTGAAAAGTAGCAGAACAGACAATCTTTAATAGCATTATATTGACAGGTCCTTGAAGCATCTTTACAAATTAAATAAAAATTATATCCAACTTTCATCAAAATATCTACTAGAAATCTTTTCAAAGCTAATATACTATCATTTTGTGCTCACTTCAGCAGCACATATACTAATATACTATTATTTTATATTATTTTTGTATTTGATAACTATTAAAATGTTTTAAGAGACTTCCGACCAAGATGGAGGTGTAGTGTAGACATGCTTTGTTCCTTCATGCAACCATAAGAAGGATCACAACTAATCTCAAAACAAAAAATAACCGTAACTTCCAGAAAATTGAACTGTATGGAAATCCAACAACCAGGATTTAAAGAGGCCACATTCATCCAGATGGGTAGGAGAGTGGAGACAGGGAGGCAGGGAGGTGAAGACACAGTGTGGCATCAGTGGCAAGGTGGAAGCAGTAAGTCAGCAGTGGCAGCCAGTGGAACAACGAGTCCCACATTCAGATATTGTGGATAAAAGCTGGGAAGGACACCTGGGGAATGTTTGAAGCTCCAGACCAGACCATGCAGCCCAGGGTTCCCATGCTGAGAAAATAAAGCCTCAAAGCTCTGGCTCTGAAAACCAGTGGGAACTAGGGCAGTGAAAGAAACTGCCTGTCTTTCAGGAGAGTCTATTTAGAGACCCCACAGTTCTAGAACTTACACAAGCTCACCCACTCTGGGAACCACCATCAGGGCAACAGTTAGAGGGATGCCAGTCACATACTGGATGTGGGTAAAGTGACTGGAATGGGGTAAGTGCCAAGCAAGCCTCTAGCAATCAGACAGTAGCATTATCCCCTCTCTGATCCCTCCCATACATACAGAGACACAAAGCAGCAAAGTGGGTTGCCCTGCCATGGTGATTACACTATTCAATGTAAGGCTCCATCCCATACGATGTAATAGGTTTGCCAATACAAGGAGTTAAAACAGCTCTACCTAATACACAGAAACAAACAAAGGAAGGTTCCCATATTGAGGGCACAGAAATATGGCCCAAATGAAAGAACAGATCAAAACCCCAAAAAAAGAACTGAACAAAATGGAGGTAGCCAACCTATCAGAAGCAAAGTTCAAAACACCGGTGACAAGGATGCTCAGAGAACTCATTGAGCATGGCAAATGCATAAGTGAAGAAATGAATGCTACATTAGGTGAAATAAAGAAAAATCTACAAGGAACCAATAGTGAAGGGAAGAAAGCCAGGGTTCAAATCAATGGTTTGGAACATAAGGAAGAAATAAACATTCAACCAGAACAGAATAAAGAAACAAGAATTCAAAAAAACTAAGGGAGAAAACAACTTGGGGACATCTCCAAAAGTGCCAATTTCTGATTCATAGGAGTGCCAGAAGGAGAAAACAAAAAGCAAGAAAAAAGCAACCTTTTTGAAAAAAATAATGAAAGAAAACTTCCCTCAGTGAAGGAAATAGACATACAAGTCCAGGAAGCACAGAGTCCCAAAAACGTTGAACCAAAAGAGGACCACAACAAGTCATATCATAATTAAAACTCAAAGTTTAAAGATAAAAAAGAGAATCTTAAAAGCAGCAAGAGGAAAGCAGACAGTTAACTACAAAGGAGTTCCCATAAGACTATCAGCTGATTTTTCAAAAGAAACTTTGCACGCAAGAAGGGACTAGCAAGAAGTATTCAGAGTGATGAAAAGCAAAGACCTACAACCAAGATGAATCTTTTTAGCAAAGCTATCACTTAGAATGGAAGGGCCGATAAAGTACTTCCTAGACAATGTAAAGCTAAAGGAGTTCATCATCATCAAGCTCTTATTATATGAAATGTTAAAGGGACTTATTTAAGAAAAAGAAGTTCAAAACTATGAACATTCAAATAACAACAAACTCACAACTATCAACAAATAAATCTAAGAAAAACAAACAAACCAAAGGTAACAACTAGAACAGGAACAGAATCATAGATATGGAGACCATATGGAGGGTTATCAGCCAGGAGGGGGAAAGGCGAGAATGGGGGTAAAGGTGCAGGGATTAAAAAAAAATCAAAAGTCCAGTTTAAAAAAATAGCATGTACCACTAAAACTAGAGTACAAAACTACTTTCTTTTTCACTAAGTATTTTAAACTTCATATAAATAACACAGCAAATCCAACACATTTTAGATATAGTGTCTAAAATAGTGTAGCACTAAAGCAAATGATGAAGACAATAAACACCCTTTATGCTTCATTGAAAATATGTATACTCTCATTTATTTTGAAGACATATTATGAATTTTCTACTGGCTTTCTTGAATAAAATAACAGCCATATTTTTTCCACCAATTTATTCTCATTTCTCCCTTGTATATAATAATCTCTAACAATAGAAATTTTTTTTCTACAACTACAATAGATTTCCAAAATCCCTAAAATACAGTCTTTAGGAAAAAAATTCCCAAGTCACATTATGCAATAGGCTTATATATTTTAAAAACAATGTCTTTTCTGGGTTTCACTCAAATTTAATGCATGACTATGGGTACCAGGTATTGAAGAATCTAACTGGCAGCCAACAGCTCAAATGATGACAATATTCCTTCATGTATAATCTCAAAATTTTAAAAGAAAATTATTTATCATAGTCTTAGAAAAAGCTAATACAGTTCTATTTTAAAAATGCACAAAGAGATACAAGGGAGACAAATAAGAAAATAGATTGTGTTACAGATTTGTAAACTTGCTCCATTTCAAAATGTATATTTTTTAGAATCAGGGAGATTTCCTATACAAATAAACGTTTGTTCCCTTTTCTTCAAAAAAATATTTACAGTACATAGAACTACAAGCAAAAAGTACACACTTGCTTATAATGTTGGCCAGTTACATAGATGAGCAAGAACACAAGGGTGCTCATTCAACTTTCTGAGCATCTTAATTTACTTGTAAAATTATTATAGATCAACTATGAAAAATTAGAAAATATTATTAATGAATCTAGCCCTTGTGTAAACATCACACAAGATGCCAAGGTATTATACATTCTATGGTAAAACTGTACATATGTATTCTGTACATGTTTAACATTGCAAAATTTATGTTACAACATTTTCATCTCTCAAAGTTCTGAGTTTAAAAAAACGCCTGTTTTTTCTTGTGCCAAAGAAAGGTGATGCTAACTTGCTGATTATGTCCATGAAACTTTTTTACAAAATTCTTTGCTAAGGACTTTTCATCAATTTCTTTTACTGATATCTTCATGAAGAAAACTCACTGAACTTTGAAAGTTTTGAGCAGATATTTCCATATATTTGTGGCTAGCATCATAATATACACAATAACGATATATGTAATAATAGTCCACAGCAATGTGAAATACAAAACTTTGTTCTCTAACTTTATTTTGGTCTAAGTCTGAAGTTCATTGCTTTCATCCAGCCATAGTGTCCCTTATTTGATCAACTTGAAGAGATAGGTGTCTGAAAGAGGGGCGTTGATTTACATTATTGTTCCAGCATTCTGTCATAATCATATAAATCTGTAAAAAAGAAAATAAATCAAAATTACAATGAACACAAAGTGCTTTCTTTTCATTGGCATAAGACACAGATTCAGAACTCCCACTTAATTCTCTCCTATAGGTGATGTCATGGCTATGCCTAGAATCACAGTCAGATGATTTATGTTATTCATCTAAGACCTCATCAGTTAAATTTCATAAAGAAGCCTGAAGTCCTTGTTTTAAAAGAGAAGACAATTGCATGAGTACTATGAAAAAAAATTTTTTTTGTTACCTCATCTGGGCATCCATCCGGTCTAGGTAATCTTCCATTATTCTTCAAAAGTTCTATCAAATGAAACACAATCATCTGTCCTTGTTTGTCATTGCCAATCATACGCATGAATTCCTGAAACATAAACCCACTTTTCAGTGAGATGTTTTGGGTATACTTAATTTGAAGCAGAATTCTTTCTCAGCTTCTTTCAATAAATGGGAAAAATTCTGTATATGCATGTTTTCTTATATGTTTGAAACCTTTTAAAAACAGACTATCTTAATGATCAAAAGCTTCCTTTTTAGTAACACTACAGAAAAGATTGTTGAATGTATAACTTCTATAACGCCAACTCCATAACTGTAATATACTCGACACAAATTCTGTGAAAAGGGCTCAAAACAAGTGAACTAAAAACATATTCACATTTAGTGGTTATTATTGTTTTAACATGTCACAAATATTTCAACTGAAATGAAAACTTGAATGTGAAAGAGGACATAATAAAAAGTACAGAATGAATGTTTAAGCATAAATGCATAGAGAAAAATTATTCATGTTAAAAATTCATAAAACTCAACTGTGGATTAAAAAAATATTCACAACACATCATTTAGTGAACTATAAGGAGCTCTTATAAACTAGCAAGAAAAATTACCAATACAAAAATATGCAAACATATATATACTCACACTGAATACCCAATAAATACGGTATGTATTCAGTCAATGCTAATAGGAGAAATGCAAATTAAAATCAAATAGATACAACTTCTCTCCTATCAATTTGGCAAAACTGCATAAAAACATAATGGTCAATACTGTCAAATGATGAAATGTGCACTGTGCACTGCTATTGAGAGTGTAATCTGGTACAGCTTTTCTAGAAAGCATGTGGAAATAATCAAAAACCTTTAAAAGAGTTCATGACCTTTCATCTATCATTTTACTTTTATTCTAAGGTAACAATAACAAACAAATATTTATGTACATTTATTTACTATGTTTACAAAGGTGTTACTTAAAAGAATGAAAAATGGAAAATAATTTTTTAAATATTATATCCTTACTATGAAATGCTATCCAGAAGTTAGAAGCCATATATGCAGAAAATATTTACTAATACAGGAAAATAGCCATGCTCTAATGCTTAATGAAAAAGCAAGCTATAATCTTTATTTTATAAATAAATATTTTAATAAAATTTAACTTTTACATATAAAATTAAAAGAAGCCTGGAACAAAATATTCCACAATATTAAAGTAGTTATCTGAGTAGTTGAATTAGAGATGATTTTTTCATACTTTTCTATATTAAAAAAATTCCATAATGATCAGGCAAAAATTACTTTGAAAGGTTTATTTTAATTTTTGCACTAATTCCTATAATGAAAGAGTTCATTAGATTCACTTAGAATAATATAAAGAGAATATTGTAGATAGTGTTCTATCCTTCCTGTTTTAAAAAATTAAAGTTTATTTAATGAATAACTTTAAGGTTATTTTATTGGATATTGTCTTACAAATAAGCAATAAAAGGCTCTAAAATGAGCCTTACACTTATTATTATTATTTGAAAAAAGCTTTTCTTATGTTAAAAAACATTGAGAGTAAAATAAAAAACACACTGACCGCTGGTGGACTTTTACTCTTCTCAATATATGTGAAAAGTTCATACAGAACCACCCCAAAGCTCCAAACATCTGAGGCCACAGAAAACTTGCTCTCTGTCAGTGATTCTGGAGCATACCTGTGATATATAGGAAAAGCATTTAAAACATGGTTTCTTCATGTGCCAACTCTCGATTTTGCCTGCAAACTACTAAAGAAAAAGCAAGGTGTACAGGAAAGAGTTAATACAGCAGGCTTGAGGTTGCCATCCTCAAAAAGTCCTGCTGGCAATGTTGATACCTTACTGGTACATGTGTTATGGTGGAATGAGTAGCTGAAGGGAAACAAAGGCAGGAAGGACCCTCACCATTACAATCTAACAGAAAACTTTAAATAGAGGAGGCTAGAAGCAGAGGGAGACATGTCTTGCTCGCTAACTCAGCAGTCCTGAGACTCGTCTGATAATATTGCTAGGTGTTCCAACATCACAAGAAACACCATGCTAACACAGGAGGAGGGCAGTCCTTGAAATTCTATGCATCCTTTCCACAGGTTGGAAAGAAAAGCCTTTGAAACTGTACTTTCAAAGGCTAGAAACGCAGAAGAGGATCTATAGCGCCCAAAGAAAAAGCCCATAAAAATAACTTTGATGAACTGCCTGCCTCCTCATCATGCATACACAATGAACAAATAAGAGTCTAGAGCAAAATAAGGATTCAGGCTAAAAGACCCTCACACATGCCTAAGTTTAGGTAATCACATCTCCCTGAAAAAGCTGGCACCACCTTCATCCACCAGTCAACTTCTTCACTCCATCCCACCAACTATATATATGTCCTCAGAACTTTGTAATTTCCCCTCCTCAACCCCCAGGTTGTTTTTTTCTCTCCCATTACTTTATGTAAAGATAAATACAAGTCAAAATATATGTAATTTTCCCTGTTGAAAATGAGGGAAATGATTCTTCCTCCTCTTTTCTGAAAGCATTTACTTAATTGTAAATTCTGTCTTTCAAATATAAGCAAATCTTTTTTAAAACTTTTGCTTAAAAGCCTCTTGCTAGCTTTATGATACATAAATGTCTTGCTCAAGAACTGGGGAACCATCTCTTTGGAATATAATCATCCAGAAAGTTAGCATACCTATCTTCCAGTTCTGTGGGAGTGTAGGAACCTAACTTCAGCAGGTGCTTCCCTCCTAGTTACCAAATTATGTCTTGTCACAAAGATAGGCGTTTATTTTCCCTTTGGCAAAGCCGTTAGCTAACACAGATGGTGACTTTAACAATCCAGTAAATTTAGGATGAATTATGTATGACAAATGGTAATACTAAAGTTCTCTCACTTGAGGGCTAGTTAATTGTTTATCTTGAGAACATGTCAGTAAGGGGTTGACTCTGCCTGGCCATAAAAAGAGTAAGATTTCTTTCTCTCTTTGCAATCTATAAGTAGATTATTTTTGATGCACATTACTTTCTGGGCTAATGTTTATTCAGTAATATAAGTTTTATTTCTCTTCTGTCTTTGTGGTGAGGGTCTGGGTTGAGAGATTTAGTTTTAAATTAAATTTCCCACAACACTTTCCCTTTTTCTCTTCATTCTCGAAATCTAGGTTTTCCCCAAGAAAACCTTCCTCACTGAGGAAGTGAGAAACTCTTCCTCACTGTCAAAAACTTTCTCTTAGGTATTATTATTCAACTGTATACTGAAGTCTCCTCAATTTAGAACAACTTTGACCTTTCTTTTGTGCTTCAGACTTATTGAATATTCCTATAATGTTTTTTTTAATATTTAATGTATTTTTAAAAATTTTATTGTTGTTGTATTACATCCATCCCCTTAATGTATTTCTTTTTAGAGAGAGAGAAGGGAGGAAGGAAGAAAGGGAGAAAAACATCAATGTATGGTTGCCTTTCACCTGCCTCCAGCTAAGCACCTGGCTGGAAACCTGGCTTCCAACCTGGTTATGTGCCTGGCTGGGAATCGAACTGGCAACTGTTGGGTTCGTAGGTTGGTGCTCTATATTAAAGTTCTATAGGCAAACAGAACTCCATCCACTGAGCCACACTAGCCAGGGCTCTCTACATTAGTTCTGTAGGCAAAGAGAACTCTATCCCCATCTTTCTAAAACCTACTGATTATTTTACTTTCCTGATAAAATGAATTGCATCATGATCTATTTATCTGTCCAAGATGGAAATCTTACAAATTATTTTGACTCATCTTTTATTTTTAAGTCTAATGAGCCACCAAGTCCCTCTAAAGTATGTGTCAGAAACATCTCAAATCAGTCTCCTATGCCAATATCACTGTAATGATCTTAGGCGAGATCCTGTACCAGATGACTACTTCAGAGGTCTTCAAGAGAGATGAAGAGTAATCCAGGTATAGATTTCCCAAGGGGCATTCTATAGCTTGGGTGGCAAACACAAGGCCTATGGGCTGAGTCCAGCCCTCTACCCTTTTCATCCATCCTGGCACCTTTAGCCCAGCACCTTGTTTCTACCTAGCTTAACTGTTAAGGAATAGTTACATTAAAACAGTCCTAAAATTACATCCAGCCCTTTGAAGGCAACCGTAAGGCTGATGTGGCCCCTGTTATACAGCAAGGATAGTAAAAGAGTCCTCCTGAGTAAAAAACCCAGTGTTGACAATTAAAAATATTTCAATTAAAAAAATATTTCAGCAGAAAAATTTTCTCTTCAGTTCTTAATGCCAACCCCTTGGACATGATATAACATGCTTTTAACTTAAGAGCATTTATGTGAACAACAAAAGCAATATACTTGTAGATAATATTCTTTTAAATGGAATTATAATTTTAAAAAAGATATGATGACTAAATCCCATGGATAAAAATTATACCTGACTTCTTTCAGACCAGAGCTAGTGTTCACTATGGAGTAAGTTGGCGAAAACCTATTTTATCAACTCATACCTTGAAATATTTATACAAAATGTCGTCAACCTTACTTCATTACATAAAACATTTAATGTTTTTACTTGTTAATAAACAACTATATGTCAGTTGACAATCTGATTAGTTTCTAGCAGCATATAGTAGCAATCTTTTTCATAAAGCAACACATAGGAAAATTCTGATCATGATGAAAATGATGTTATTTCTGATTTTTATTCAAGCTTATTTAATGATTCCCCAAAATCAAACATCAAAGTTCAATACATATCTCCCCAACACATTTACTGATGGAAAATACCATACTTCATAAATTATAATCTTAGCTATATTTTATTCTGTATTATTGTAAATTAAGTAATGAGAAATTATTTATCTTATTTTCATCACTTAATATGAAATTAAAGATACTAGATATAACATATCATTTTAAGCTTACCTTGTGATTTAGCTTTCTAGATATGCAGGGAGAAATACGGGCCCAAAGTTTACATAATTTGGGGGTTTTCATTATGACAAAGAATATTAAATTAGGTATAAAAGTGAATCTTTAAAAGTAAAAAAGAAAAAATCTTGGAAAAAAGGCATTCTGGAAAATTGTTAGCTTCATTATAAATTCATAATAAGCACACCTCCGCATTTGTGTTCTGCAATGCTGGTGTTCTAAAAATAGTATTTCATAATATTACCATAAATTATAAAATTAAAAGTTACTTGTTTAAGAGGTCAGGTATTGCCAAATGGATTTTACAAAAGGTATTCTTCATAAATTGACTCAAACTTTGAGCTGGCTCAAAGATTTGCCATATTTAAATAATACATTTAAAACATGATACAATATAAGATGTTATTAAAAAGTATTAAATTATATTGAAATTAAAAATATTCTGTTTTTGCAACCTTTTCTGAATGTATCACTTTAAACAAGATGCTTCTAGCTGAGAATAACATCACAATTTAAATCTGAAAAATTATTTTGGCATATACTATTTCTCAGAGATGGAGAGAATAAGTAGTAAACCCACTTTTGAAAAGCAAGTGGCTTTAATTCTTTGCTTTTAATAACAATGATACAATAGGTCTAATCAAACTACCAGTTAACAGATAAATTTTAATGGATGATTACTATATACTTTACTACATATCTCAGAAGAAGTCAGAGAAATAAATGATACTGTTATAACAATACTTCCATTCCTACCTACTTATTTACACAAACTAGTTTTCTCAGTGTTTCCAACAAAACTTTTAAACAATTATCTAAATTTGTAATTTATTTATACTGCTTTGGAAAATTGTGTCCTAATAACTTCAATGATAACACAATTCAGAAGAAAAATGTGAAAAGTTATGAGCTTTGTAGTCAGAGGAAATTGAAAAATTAATTATAATTTATATACTTTAAAGTATATAAAGTATACTTACAAAGTTACAAAGGAGATAGATGATAAAAGATTCTTCAAGTATAAATAAAATATATTATGAAAAATTTGGGGTAAGAAGGGAAGTAGAAATGTAATTTGCATATATATATGTGTGTGTGTCTATGTATATATATATTTAAAGATTTTATTCATTATATTTTAGAGAGAAGGGCAGGGAGGAAGGAAGAAAGGGAGAGAAACATCAATGTATGGTTGCCTTTCACCTGCCTCCAGCAGGGGACCTGGCTGGAGACCTAGCTAGAGACCTGGTTTACAACCTGATTATGTGCCCTGACTGGGAATTGAACCAGTGATCCTTGGGTTTGCAGGCTAGGGAATCCACTGAGCCACACCAGCCAGAGTTTGAATATGATTTTAATGAAAAAAAAGAATGGTATAAAATTTCTATCAAAAATAAAACGTCTCTTCCTATACTTTAAGTGGGTGACAATTGGTATCAAATTGCTATGTTTAGGTTTCATTGCATATAATACTTTAACTTTAGCTATCAATTTTAAAATGTGTGAGACAAGATACAGTTTTTCTTAATTCTTTCAGTGGGTATATATACACAAAGGGTTTAAAAACCAATGAACTAGATTCCCATAAAACTTGCCTAACTTGCCTCTCCCTTCTATTAGCCTCTCCTTGATACAATATATTCTCCATACCAGTAGCACTCAAATATTAGGTTAAAGGCCCCTATATACTCTTAAAAATTACTGAAGTTCCCCAAAACCTTTTGTGTTATTTCTACCAATATTTACAATATTAGACAATAAAACTAAATATTATTTATTGATTAAAAATAACAATAAACCCAGTAGATGTTAACAAATAATTTTTATGAAAAATAATGGTTCTCCAGACTAGAATAATTTTGTGAGAAAAGTAACACTGTTTTACATTTTAGTTTCTTTAATGTTTGGTTTAATAGAAGACCATAAGATTGTAGCCTATAAAAAATTTCACTATCTACTCAAGAAAAAATGAAAGGAAGCAAATTAACATCTTAGTCTTACTAAAAAAATAGCTTCTGATAACATAGACTCCCTAAAGCGGGTACTAGCAGTCCCTACACTTTTAGAACTGCTGATTTCCACCCAAAAGTAGAGGTGGAGAACAAAAAAAAAGTAGGCTTATATTTTTCAATTATGAGTCTCACCACATTATTCCCCTGGATAAAGTCTCTAATCTTTCACCTACACACTTTCTACTGAATAAAGTCAGAACTAATTAACATGGCATATGGAGTTCAATACCATTCTAGCCCCAATTACTCCCTGATTGTACTGTAATTATGCCCTCAACCTGCAAGCCCCTGATCCTCTTGTTCTTGTCCTCTTCATGAAATGCCCCTCCTCTGGTCTATGAATAAACTTGAAAAAAATTAACTATTAACTTTCTTTTCTTTTCTTTTCTTTTTTTTTTTTAAGATTTTATTTTATTATTTTTAGAAAGAGGGTAAGGGAGAGAGGCAGAGAGAGACACATCAATGTACGGTTGCCTTTCACCAGCCTCCAGCCACAGACCTGACTGGAGACCTGGTTTGCAACCTGGTTATGTGCCCTGGCTGGGGAATCGAACCTGCGACCTTTGGGTTCGCAGGCCGGCACCTTATCCACCGTGCTACCAGCCAGGGCTTCTTTTCTTTTTACTAAAATATAGCTGACGTATGAGGTCTGTACTGAAAGTATCTGCCATGCAAACTGTTTTAATTATATTGAAATTGGCTTAATTTCAGGACAGACCTTGTATAACATAAGTTTTAAGTGTACAACATCATTATTCAACATTTACATACCTTATGAGGTTATCACTGTGACATAGTCAGTCAACCATCTGTCACTATACCGAGTAGATTTCTTATGCTGTACATTACATTCCTGTGACTTATTTTATAAATGGAAGTTTGTACCCCTTATTCCTTTTCACCTTTTTTTACCTATCTCCCTAGGGATCCCCAACACCTCTAGGGTAGCATGCTAAGTGAAATAAGTCACGTAGAGAAGGACAAATACCTTGTAATTTCACTTGATATAATATGTGAAATGAAATAACCATAACCTTAAGAAAGCTATTTACCCTGTATACAATTCAGTTCAGTTCTCTCATGCTTAAAATGAGATAATATTCTCCAAGGGTTGTTATAAAGATTAAATGAGATAATCTATGAAATGCATTTAAGTCTAATGTAAGAATATGATATTTACTATTATTGACAGACTAATAATAAAAATAAAGTTTGAAGTATATGATAAATTTTTTATTACAAACAACAGTGAAAATAAAATTTGAAGCTTGTGCTCTAAAATTTCATTTTATTATACTAAAATATACTCACCAGAATATGGGACTTTCACCAGGTTCTTTCACTTTGTAGTATTCTTTGTCTTGTGGCAAGACTTTGGTTAATCCAAAATCTCCAATTTTAACTCTGTTTTCATTCTCCACCAATATATTCCTTGTTGCTAGATCCCTGTGGATGTACCTTTTTGTACCAAGATACTCCATACCCTATGGATAAAATACCAGTTTTCTTTCAGCTGGTTTTGTAAACATAAATAATTTAAATGTTTTTGCCTATATATACTCCCTTAATTATCTAAGAAAAACTAGAGAATTTCTTAACAATTACTTCAACATGCTCTCTTCATCTACAATAAAGAGTCAGAATATTAGGTACCTTGCATATTTGAGATGTGTACTGCAGAAGTTTTTTATGATCTATTCGTTCTTTATGCTTTTGGAGATAGTCACGTAAACTTCCATATGGTAAATATTCCATAATTAGTCTTAGATTACGGCGACCTTTTAAAATACAAATGGCAACAAAATTTTACTTTGCCATATTTTACTGATAAAATATTTAAAAACAACCATACGTACATGACATAAAGATATATAAAATCTGAGTCTAAGATAACAAAAGTTGATTATAAATAAAGGTGATATACTAAAGAACACAGGTTTTCTGAATCAGAAAGTTTTAAAAAGCTTTAAAAATAGTTGCTTTATTCTTCTGTAATAAAACAGTAGCAAACCAAAATAAGCTGTTGAGAAAACTTCCTTCCTCCTCATCTTGTATTGAACAAAAATCATCTAATTAAAAAAAATTTTTTTAACAGATTTTATTTATTATTTTCAGAGAGGGGGGAAGGGAGAGAGACAGAGAGAGAGAAAGACATCAATGTATGGTTGCCTTTCGCCTGCCTCCAGCTATGGACCTGGTTGGAGACCTGGCTTGCAACCTGATTATGCTCCCTGGCTGGGGAATCAAACCAATGACCTTTGGGTTTACAGGCCAGCACCTTTCCCATTGTGCCACCAGCCAGGGCTAATTTAAAAATATTTTTAAAGAAAATATGAATAGCCCTGGCTGGTGGCTCAATGGAATGGCGCCAGCCTACGAACCCAAAGGTTGCTGGTTTGATTCCACAGTCAGGGAACATAACCAGGTTCCAAGCCGGGTCTCTAGCCAGGTCCATAGCTGGAGGCAGGTGAAAGGCAACCATACATTGATAGATGTTTTTCTCCCTCTCTTTCTCCCTCCCCCTCTATCTAAAAATAAATACATAAAATCTTTAAAAAAGAAAGAAAGAAAATATGAACAAAGGTAAATTCTTTCTTTAAAAATGATATTCACTCAATAAGCTTAAGCCAGAGTGATAATCACCATCCTTAGTGAAGAAATTGATTCACCATCTAGTCAAAGACTGCCTGTAGTTATAGCCCACCATCACCAAGCACCAACTCCAGTCTTCTCTCTCTGAACACTGGTATAAGTCTAGATCTTGAGAAAGTATATGTTTCTATTACTTAGGATGCCAACAACACACCTTGAGTTCAAAATAGGTCTCAATGGGCAACTTACCAGCACTGTAGCACACTCCTTTGTACTTTACAATGTTGTCATGTTGCAGGGACTTAAGGATTTCAATTTCCCTTTCAAAGTCCCTGAGGTGCTCTTCAGTACTGTGCTGAAGCTTTTTCACAGCCACCACCTCCCCAGTGTTGTCCTGCAGAGGGTCATACCGGCACATCTCTACACTCCCAAAATTGCCCTAAACAACATGTAAGGATAGAAATCTCAAGTTTTCTATACAAATACTTACAAATTCTACAGTAATTACATAAGCAATTCCAACAGCTAGGATTAGGAGACTTTCAGGCAAAAAAAAAAAAAGGTAAATAGTGTTAACAGGTTGGTAGTATAGCTATATAATTTCTTCAAAAATAATTATAAACAACTTTAAGAAAGCATTTAAACATAAATCATGAACACTAATTATTAAGACAGCCCAAGGGACATGTCAGGGAACTCCTAAATTGCTATGACTAACTTCCAGAAAGAACTTCGCTTCTTCACAATACACCCATTGATATCACTGTCAGTGAGTTGGATGGATGTGCATATCCTCCCAAAATTCATGATAAAGCCCTAACCTCCAATATGTGTGTATTAGGAGACAGGGTCTGTGAAGAAATGATAAAGGATAAATAAGGTCACAAGGGTGAGGCCTTAATCTGATAGGGCTGGTGCCTTTGTAAGAAGAGACACAAGAGTTGAGTTGTCAAATGAGGACACAGCAAGGCGGCCGTATGAGGGCCAAGAAGAGAGCCATTGCAACCAAATCCTGCCAGAACTCTGATATCAAATTTCCCAGCTTCCAGAACTATCAGAAATAAATATCTGATGTTTAAGTCATCAAGGTCATGGTATTTTGTTATGGCAACTTGAGCAGACATACAAAGTCTGATTTATATGCTCAAGAAAGTAAATTTTTAGCCTATGGGGATATTCTTTTTTATTATCTTTTTAAAGGTGAGTTGTTAAAGAAATCTGTTGCCTTGTCAGACTTACGATTTACATAGAGTTGATAAGTTGCTATATAACATTTAAAATTAACTTGGGCATTAATCAAATTAGTATATTTTGGATATTATTGCATCCTTAACAACTAAAACAACATAGTCCTTGAACTACAAGACTCTAAGTAACTATACTTTCAGTTATATATTTGAAGTCAATTTAAAAAATCAACTGGGACCATCTATAAATAAGCTCCAAGTTAAATCTTTAATTACAGAGGCCATACAGCAAAAGATAAGATGTTCCTTTTGGGATTAGGTTATAAAAAGACCATGGCTTCCACCTGGGTGAAGGCAAAACCATGGGTGCTTGCTCTCAGTTGCCATGCTGTGAGGCAGTTGTATGGAGAGGCTTAGTGCAGATATTCTGAAGCCTGGCAATAGCCAGATGGGTGAGTTTGAGAGTGGATCTTCCCCCATCAAGCCTTTAGATGAGACTGCCAGGTCTGGCTGATACCCGCTAAGTTGCTTTCAGAATCCTGATTCACCTAAACTGGGTGATAATAAATGTTGTTTTCAGCTGTTAAGTTTTAGGATAATTTGTTATACAACAAATAGATAACTAATACACCCAAAGACCTAGGCCTTTCTTCCTTTTTTTTGCCATTGCTACATCACTTGAAACATTTCTGAGAATATCTACAAACAAGGAACTGCAGCAAAGTATTAATACAGGTAAGCCGGATATAATTCCCAATGTTTATATCTGATGAAAAGGGGTCAGAACATTTAGCTTAGATACAAGGCCTAAGTGAGGCCTTCATAATATGTTCATACCAAAATCCAATTCATATGGTTACATGGTACAGAACCCTATACTAGCAAACTTACCACTATGATGGGACCTGTTAAGAGCTGAGCCTTTCCTGGTCTTACTTAAAATATGTAGGCTAAACATGACTATGTGATCTTTTAGCAGAAAGAAACTGTCTGCTAATGAACACAGTCCAGTCAACATGTAGACTCTAAACAATCAGATGCTTTCTCCCTGCGATGACTAAAAAAAAGAAGTGAGTAGGAAGGCTTATTTCAATTATTCCTTCCTCTATTTCATAAACAAAGTGCCCTCTACAGAAAAAGAGTCCCATAGCCAAATCAACTGGGGAAATACTGCCTAATTTATCATCCTTTTGAAGATGTTCAATGCACATTACACATTTAAGGTTCTGAGAAGTTCTTTTCAGAACTTCTGACAACTAAATCTTTTTTCTACAAACACTCCTTAAAAATTTGTGAAATGTGGACTTTAGAGAATCTCTAAAGATTTTTTTTCTAAATTAAACGTTCTATGATTATACTTTATTTTAAAACTTCTGTCATCTTACCTTGCCAAGTTGCTGCAGAAATTTTAAGTGTCTCTCTTCAAACTGAGTAGGGTCTCGATCTTCAAAAGCACCAGAGAAGCCTAGGGCAACTATTCTCATATTTGGTAACATGTCATTCTCTGTTAATAGTTCATAATCTGTAGGAATAAAGAATATTACCACCATGAGCTAAAAAATATATCCTTTGGGTTAAACAGATATGTATTCAAGCTGACCAAAATAATTAAAATGAGTTAGAAATACTAAATACAAACTAACACAGGGTAACTAATAGTTTAGATTATATTAATGGCAGTCTTTAATTATTACCATAATCTGAGGCTTTCAAAAAAGACTCTTACAAGATAAATTATTACTTTACAAAATAGGTAGTTTTAATATTTATAAAGTAAGAATATATTCTGACTTTTTCTGTGAAATATCAAGTATTATTGAATCAGGAAATACCTGTGAGTCGAACACATGCATATTTAGCTACATATTTTAAAGGAGAAGACAAACAAAAACGAATCTACTTCATGTGTGGAAAATATATTATAAAATGTATAAATACTGGTTTAAAAAAAACAAATTGCTCAGTGGATAGGCACCAGCCTGTGAACCTAAAGACTGCTGGTTTGATTCCCAGCCAGGGCACATAACCAGGTTGCAAGCCAGGTCTCCAGCCAGGTCCTTAGCTGGAGGCAGGTGAAAGGCAGCCATACATTGATGTTTCTCTCCTTCTCTGCCTCCCTCCAAAAATAATAAATAAAATTTTTTAAACAAATAAATAAAATTAAAAAACAAAAATGTTTTTAAAAACTCAAATAAGATTCCCAGCCAGGGCCCAATAACCAGATTGCAAGCCAGGTCTCCAGCCAGGTCCTTAGCTGGAAGCAGGTGAAAGACATTGATGTCTCTCTCCCTCTCTGCCTTTTTCCCTTCCTCTCTCATTAAAAATAATAAATAAAATATGAAAAAACAACCCTCAAATAAGACAAACTTCTATGGTATACTACTCATCAAGTAGAAGACTAAAACTAGGTAATAGAAGGAGAAAAAGCCTTTTTTAAAAATGGAAAGACTGCTCAATCATGGGGAGTAGAAAATATGTGTAGTAGAAAAGTCATATTAATGTAAGAAGTTAAGAAGTGTTAAAGACATTAAAGAACTTACTAGAAGGGATTATAAAATTATTAAAGATCTGTTAAATACAATACAAATAGAGAGATAGGTGGAGAACTAGTGAGGTTGCTCCATGAACACATACCTGGAGTAAACAAACTGTTAAGATCACGTATAATGGCTCTGAAAGAAGGTCTAAAATCTGGTTCATAATCCATACAATTATTAATAAGATTTGCTAATTCTGTCCACTTTGGTGCAGGAAGCTGATGCCTATCTTCATAAAACTGTAGCTTCTATAATTAAAGAACAACACATTGAGAATAAATTGCATAATGCCTTATCAGCCTTATTTTTAACCTTAGATGGCCTAAAAAAATTAAAAATTATGTGAAAGAAACATCAAGGATCACAGAATTAATCCAATTCCACAGTCTATAAAAACTTACTCTTTGAGAATCCAAAGCATTCAGAGGCTTATCTCCTCCACTGCAGATTTCCCACAAAGTGGTACCAAAACTCCATTTGTCTGTTGCCAAGTTTAAATTTTTAGGATTTTCAATGCATTCAGGTGGTACCCATGGTATTCTCTCCTGAAGAACTTTTAAATGATAGGGACACTGTATGGTTAAATGGTTGTCACAAGTAATTCTTTTACATGTAAGTAATTTTTTTTTCAGGAGTGTACAAATGTATTTTTATTTTAAAAATACAAAATAAATTATATGTAGTCATTCATGGACAATAAAAGCAGTAAACCATTGTATGTTGTCGACTGAAACCAGTAACTGATGGTTATAGTGATTTTCTTAAACATCATCCAGCTTCTTTCCTAGTCATGTCCTTCAACTGACTTCTCTGAAGCTCTAGGTGAGGAGCATTGCCTTGCTCTTCCCCTCACAGTTTCATTAATAATGGTAAAGCTCTATTCCAGGATTAGAACATGCCACCTCCCATTCCAGCCATCCAGACCATCCCAGGGTCTTTCTCTTATTTAGGGATTTCTGTGACTACAACTCCTGTTGTCAACAGAAAGGCCACTCCAGCAGTATCCAATAAAGCAATTCTTACAAACTTAGCTGGATCAATGATTCCTTTTTCCACAATGTTCACAAAATTTCCAAGCATAGCATCATAATCAACTTCTGAGGAACTCTGCATAATTTTCTCAACTATCAATGCCTTACATGCAAATAATTTTTAAACTGATTTAAATAATCATCTTTTTCAATATCTCAGCTTTAACAATGACAAAACTGAAATCTATAAAGGCAGTAATTTGCCCAAAGCATTAAGAGAATTAGAATCCTGTACAATAAATCTTGGATCAACTAAACACTTTCCATTAAATCATAGTGTCTTTATACCCCTTATAATTAATAGTAAATTCAAAATTTTTTTTCCATAAAACTTGTCCTAAAATTGCCTCTTGATATTTTTTTTTGTACTTCTTTACAAGGTGTAAATAGTAAAAGTACATTCTAATCTGTTTTAATGACTCAATAGCAATGGTAGTTCTAATTTGTGAATGAAAATATAAGGACCAATAGGCAGACTGATGACTAAATTATACCAAGCTATTCTGGGTATGAAATCAATATGTGTAGATTTTGCTCAGATCACAGAATTTCTCCAGTAAAGTTTCTGTGGTCTCTGACCTCATCAAAAAAAAAAACAAAAAACAAAAAACAAAAAATGGTATTCAAGAAAAGAGGGGGTGCTTAAACTCTACATTCCGGTATTCAGGTATAGGTAGGTAGGTAGATAGGTAGGAAGAAAGAGAGAGAGAAAAAAAAGAGAGAAAGAAACAAACAAACAAAGGCAAGATTGAAGGATAAACTGTTGCATCTTTTAGTATATTCAAAGAGTACATGTGTCTTTCTCTTTCACCATATGAGTACATTTTCTCTTTCTTTACCTCTCATTACAAAGGGTAAAATTTCACTGAGAAACAGATCTAAGATTCTATAACATTTTCTGCCTTATAATCTGTCTTTACTGTCAGATAAGCCATTAACTTTAAGTACTATTAGCTCAAACATACATCAATGCACAAAAATTGGGTCAATTTTGATTATAAATTTAGAAGGGATTAGAGAAATTAGAGAAATCAATTAGAGAAATTAGCTAAGGTCATGAAATACAATTACATTCTTTGGACCAAAATAACTCTTCTCAACTATTTGACTGAAATGTTTCATTTTATTTAAATGTATTAAATAGAAGGGTTAAGAAACACACAAAAAAGGTTTTTTTAAATTAAAAAAAAAAAAAACTTTTAAAAGTCAGAATTTAGCTGAGTAATTAAACTAAGTAAAATTTCAAACTAGGTACTCAGATCTTCTCAAACTTTTATTTAGTGACTAAGGAAAGAAAAATGTAGCAATTTACTTGTGGCCCAAAGACTATCAGAAAATTTCACTTTAAAAATGGATAAAATCTAACAATATATAGGGATCAAAACTATTTTTAAAAATATTATAACCCTGGCTGGTAGCACAGTGGATAAGGAACCAGCCCATGAACTCGAAGGTCGCTGGTTCAATTCCCAGCCAGGGCACCAATCAGGTTGCAAGCCAGGTCTCCAGCCAGGTCCATAGCTGGAGGCAGGTAAAAGGCAACCATACATTGATGTCTCTCTCCCTCTCTGCCTCTTTCCCTTCCCCTCTCTCTAAAAATAATAAATAAAATCTTTTTAAAAATTATGAATAAAATGATAAATAAAAGTCATTTGACAAATGTATGAGAAGTACACATCTAAAGCACATTCCAGTATATAGAGGAATGCAGTAGATGACAAAGAAAGGACACATTAATACCAAAGAGGTAGAGGAGACTAAGTTCTCCAAAAAAGTCAATTAAAATACCTTGTGTAAACATCAAAATAAACTCCAGTTCAGTAAGCATAACAAGTAAACAAAGAAGATAAAATATAGAAAAACATTTAGCCCTGGCTGGTATGGCTCAGTAGACTGAGTGCTGGCCTGTGAATCAAAGGGTTGCCAGTTTGCTTTTGGTCAGGGCACATGCCTGGGTTGCCCGCCAGATCCCCAGTTGAGGGGGGACATGTGAGGGGCAACCACACATTGATGTTTCTCCCTCCCTCTCTTTTTCCCTCCCTTCCTCTCTCTCTAAAAATAATTAAATACCTAAGTCTTAGAGGAAAAAAGTATCCAGTCAAAAACAAAAAGAAAAACATTTAGCTGAATATTCTATCTATGGGTAAGAAAAAACTTTCAAAGCATAAAAGCAGTGGAAGAAATTAAGAAGAAAATTATCAACAAATTTTTATATTTAAACAACCTTAATGTTAAAAAAATTAAAAAGTAAATCAGAATTTTAAAGACTTAGACACAAAATGAGAAAGGTTAATATTATTCCATGAAAAATAATGGTGATCAATAAAAAGTTCAATAAGATCTGCAGAGAAAGCTGGACAAAAGATGTGAAGAAACAGTGCAGTAAAGGCAAATACAAATATAGTACAATAAATTTATGAAAAACCCTTCAGTGTCAAGAATAATTAGAGAACAGGAAAGCAAAACAATGAGATGTGGTTTTCATCTATTAACTTGAGAGTTTGACAATGCTCGAAAGACCTCTCAGGTCAATTGAGTACCACTTTTTCAGAGAGATCCCTGAGAGCTTATATTGAGAGCCTTAAATATGTTCCCATACCTTGACCCAGTAATTGTACTGTTGGGGTCTATTCTAAGGAAATATTCAGAAATATAGCTGAGATTTTTTCATATCATCATAGTCTCTAAAATATAAATAAAATAGAAAATAAAAATAAAGATAAAATCTGACCTTTCATACATAGTTGGAGTTTAAAACTAAAAAAAAAAAAAATTATCTTCTAGTCCTGTGGACCCTGAGAAAGGAAAGAAGGAAGGAAGGACAGGAAGAAGAGAGGGAGGGTGGAAGGAAGAAAAAAACACCACCAACAAAAGATCAGCCTAGCAGCCATTTCTACATAGGGAGAAGCCTGCACTGTGCTTCCGCCATCTGAGCCAGCCTTTATAAAGGAGTTTCTGAAAACCTGTTTCAACCAATAGGACTAAGGCTTTCCCCATCCAATTGGTGCACTATAACTCCAACCAACCAGAGTGGCTCTATTCAGACCTATCAGGAAAGTGACTTTTGGACCAATCAAATTGTGAGGATTTGGAGTGCTTATTTGCATAAAGGCAGACCAATCAGGGACCAGGGGTGGGAATTCCTATCTATACTATATGTCAGCTGGCCTCTGGCTCTGGAAGTGCATGCTCCTTTCCATCAAAGACTAAAACAATGCTTCCCTGACTTCTCACCAGAGCAGACCAAAGCACAGCAGAGGAGACCAGCACATCACAAAGAAGACTGGCACCAGACTGGCACAGAGCAGAGAAGACCATCAAAGAGCAGAGCAGAGCTGTCTAGCCAGGGAGGGGCCTGACCCCAGTGCCACTTGTTTTCACAGCCATGCTACATCACAACTGCCTATGAGTCAAGTTTCCTTTTCCACCAGACCCCAATTTGGGGATTCCTGCTGGCTTGAATTAGCACCAATGACCATCAGTTGACAGCCAATAGTAACAAGCTTATAAGGACAAATGGACAGACTTGGATGTAACTATAATTTAATTTAGATTGTTAAAAATGGTAAATTATATTATTCATCCCAAACATGTCAATAAAATGGTTTAAGAAATATTAGCCCTGGCTAGTGGCACAGTGGATAAGGCGCCAGCTTGCGAACTCAAAGGTTGCTGGTTCAATTCCCAGACAGGGCACATAACCAGGTTGCAAGCCAGGTCTCCAGCCAGGTCCGTAGCTGGAGGCAGGTGAAAGGCAATCATACATTGATGTCTCTCCCTCTCTGCCTCTCTCCCTTCCCCTCTCTAAAAATAATAAATAAAATCTTAAAAAAAAAAAGAAAAGAAAGATTAACATGGTTTTTAATATAACCCTCCAAGTAAAGCTTAATAAAATTAAATATAATCCCTGTACAACTTACTGTCCTTTGGCAAAACTGTAATACTAATGCCAGGATCACTAAGTTTGATGAAAGGAGGATTTCCTGTCTTTCTGTCTTCTTCTCTGATGAGTAGAATATTTTTGGCACATACGTTCCCATGAACAAGGGCTTTTTCTTCCTATTAGAGTAAAATGTACATACATTCAAATATCAAATCACAAATATACAAGCACTTAATACAAGTTAGGTTCCAAAATGGATTTAAAGAAAAAAGATAGTATTCATTAATAAATATTAATTTAGAGGTATGTTTTGAGATATAAAAAGGAAATTTCATGGCTAACAGTGTGCTTCCTGTTTTACATTTTAAATGACACAATAATCTACAACCATAATAAAACAAATACGTTAAAACTACCCAATGGCACTTCACTTTCTAAAGCTGAGATTTTAAACACTATTTCTAGGTGGAAGCTGACAGAAATACTATTTCTTTCAGCAGCAGAATACAGGTAAAACTCTGAGGGGTCTGATCACTGACTGACCTTCTGGTATTCTGCCTTTCTAGCAATATTGCTTTCTTATTGGGCATAATCATAATTTCTAACTGCCCACAAACACCACAGCGAGGTATATTCTACCATCCATAGTTAGCATAATACATTTCTGCATAATTTTTGGTTAGTCTCTAAACCTAAGTGACACAAACTACAAATTGTCTGTTCTTCAGTTCTAAGAGATTGGTGGGATGACAAAACTATTCTTTTACAAGTGATTTTGGCCCTGGCTGGTAGCACAGTGAATAAGGTGCCGGCCTGTGAACCCAAAGATCCCAGGTTTGATTCCCCAGCCAGGACACATAACAAGGTTGCAAAACAGGTCTCCAGTCAGGTCTGTGGCTGGAGGCAGGTGAAAAGCAACCATACATTGATGTCTCTCTCCCTCTCTGCCTCTCTCTTCCCCTCTTTCCAAAAATAATTAAATAAAATATTTTAAAAAATTGTTTAAAAGTGATTTTATATAAATATATGCCTAAAATAATACCTTTTATAAGCTAAAACAAATTATTTTAAATTACTCAGCATCCATTTACAGATTTACTTATTGTTCCCAGGTTAAGAACTTTTCTGCACTGTTTCATAAAACAAATTTCTGATAAAAGAATATACTAAGTACTTACTAGAAAATGCATGGCCCATGCCAATTGTTTAGCCACTTCAAGTTTCCATAATATATTTATAGAAGTTTTATTCTTTTTCAAATATGTATCTAGTGATCCAAATTTCACAAACTCCTGAACCAGAATATCTGCATTAAAATATAATAATAAAAATGTTAATTTTACATTTTATTTATAATTTTACATTTATAAATATATTTAAAATTATATGTGGGTATTATAAAAAATGATTAAACTACATAAAATTCACTATTTTAAAAATGTTATTTATTTATTGTTAGAGAAAGGGGAAGAAAAGGAGATCAGTTGTCTCTTGCATGCCGCTAAATGGGCATCTGGTCCCCAACTGAGGCATATGCCCTGATCAGGAATTGAACCAGTGACCTTTCAGGGTGTGGGAAAATGCCCAATCGCTGAGTCACACCAGTCAAGGCATGACTTCATTAAGGAGTTTAGTTTATTAACAACAGTAAGAGGTCAGAATCTAAACCATTATATCTATAATATTATACATAATTATATATTACAGTACCATAATGTAATATTATTATATGTAAATATTATATAATATATAAAATTATATATAAAACCATTATTATTTACACATTTTATACACACATACATAAAATATTACTTTAGCACACTTTTATGTGTCAGTACTAAGTCATGGCTGCTTTTTTTAAAACAAATGAAAATTTATCGCATAGTTAATTTTTATTCCATGAAACTATTTAGACAGTTAAAACTTCTGGAAATTATTTTTCCACAAGCAAAAATTAATAGCAATGTCTATTTTATTGGAGACATACGGATAATTTGAGTTTGAACTGCATCTGTTCCTTTAATTTATGCTGTAAATTTTGTATTGCTTTATCTTCAAAACTATTTTTTAAAATTACTATTAAAGGCCCTGGCTGGTGGTACAGTGATTAAGGTGCTGACCTGCGAACCCAAAGGTCACTGGTTCAATTCCCCAGCCAGGGCACATAACCAGGTTGCAAGCCAGGTCTCCAGCCAGGTCCATGGCTGGAGGCAGGTGAAAGGCAACCATACACTGATGTCTCCCTCCCTCTCTACCTCTCTCCCTTCCCCTCTCTCTGAAAAATAATAAATAAAATCTTTATTAAAAAAATTACTATTAAGATATATTTTGCCAGACAAACAAATATTAGCTCTTAAAAACAATACTGACTGCCTTTAAGGCACAATAAAATTTCTCAACCCTGTTAATATTGACCAAGTTCCTGAAAGCTAAGACTGTTCCTACTAAAAGCATGTTATTTAATACAGTAATTAACTGAGTTTAGGGTTAATCAATATTCATTTAGTAATATTTGTAATAGAATAAGCTCAAGTTTTTATTTCAAATTTGATTTTATTGAGATCATTTTGTTGTTTCTAAAACATAAATGGTGTTTTTAAAATTAAAAAAAGGAAAATTAAGACACAAAATAAAAATTACAAAAATTGAAGTACAAATTTTCAACATGGTATCATGTTATATATTTTTAAAGAAACTTTGACAGGCTTCTCATTGTAATCCATATTAGTTTCCGGCTCAGTAAATTTTTAAGTGCCTATACTTCATACATTTTTACTTTATGTTCCAAAAATTGGCTTTAAAATGCATACTGTAGAGCTAATCTTGAATTGTGATTCTGGTAGATTTAATATTAAAATTACTTAGTTTTAATTTGGTATATAACAACTATTAGTGACAAAAGTTGCCTTTTAGGGTCTTGCTGAGTAACAAAATCAAATTAAAGTTTTGCTACTCATAGTTAATTTGGAGAGCAATTCACATGCCAATAATTAAGTATTGATCAATGTTAGCCCAATAAGTTAAATTTAAATAAAAGATTGCATGCTGGTAAATCTGTCAGGGAAAGTGTCCAAAAAGCAAAAAAATCTAGGAGTTACAATGAATAGGAATTTAATCAAACCTCTTTGTGTGGCATTTAAGTTCTACTATGTTTCATAGATACTACAGATTGTCATATATCCCCTTATTTTATGTCATAAAAGAAAAGCATTCCTAATTAAATTGACATACTATCAATTATATCACATGTCAATTTCAGATCTTCTTAAATGTGAAAAAGGTATATATCACAGAATCAATGAAATAAATATAAAAGCAAGTATAAGATTTGGGATTATATGCTCTGTGTTCTTTTTTCCCCTTAAAAAATTATGATAAGAATTAATCAATAAAAGTGATAACTATAGAACCATTCTGGTTGGTGATGAGTGGGAAGAACTCTCTGCTACTACATTTGGATTTACTCTTTTTATTAACCCCCTAAGGGGAAGTTCTCAGGAACTTCCAGAAAACAGATTTTAAACTATTACCTTTGAAAAGACTATCAATTTTCAAATATATGAGGCAATATTATATAAGTATGAATGCACATTACTAATGGAAAATGGGGAACTACATAGAAATTTTATGAATGTAAACTTCAGTTTTTATGAAGTCTAAATTTATACATAGACTATATCAAGTGTCAACCACCAACCATTTCAGTTGGTTTCATTAAGAATCATTCTAAATTTATATGCTTTGTCTTTATAAATCCAAATAAACTGGTACTATACTGAAACAGTTATTCCAATGTTATGTTCAACCAGCTACAATCTACAGGGTTGGGCAAAAGCAGGTTTATAGTTGTTTATATGGAAAATAATACAATACTATATAATAATACAAGAATAAACTCTAGTGTTTCAGTACTCACAATTGTAAACCTACTTCTGCCCCATGCTGAATATTGTTATGGTGTTTTCTATAATGCTCTACTATTCCAGTATTTTAACATAAGCCATGTTAACTATTTTCTGCATTTTATTTCACTCAGAGGTTTCCTTTCCAGAAGACCTTATTGAACAGTTCTACAATGTTCTGGGTTTCAATAATATCCAGTTCTTGATAAATTATGGTTTATAGTGGTACCTAACCATAATTCTGAAATTGAACTTTCTATATAAACAAATATAAATGTACTGAGAAAGTTATAGCATTAACATAAAAAAGCCAGAGATTTACTTACTCTCCTCTCCACAGACACATACTCCATAATTTAAAACCAGATGCTTGTGAGAAAGCTGGCTCATCATGCTTGCTGCTTCAAAGAAAGACTAAGGAAAGAAAACCATGCAAAAGAATTATTGTTTGTGCCTGTAAGTATTTACAGCTCACAAAGATAAGAGAAGTGCGTTTTCCTATTCTCCTCAGAACTATATAAATAAAGCTATAATGTACTTTGGTCCCCTTATATTATCTTGAAACTGCCATCTACTTTAATGCTAGAGTTCATTCTGAGGCAATCCCTCAATAAGGCTAGACTAAGGGGATAGTGATGTGAGAGAGGGAGAGAGGAGCAATGAATAATGGCAGCATGAACAATGGAAGATTAAAAGGTTTAGACCCACAGCACCTAAAATTAAAGACAGATACACACTGAGGTAGACATCAGAGAGAGCAATATGGGACTGAAATAAATGGATGGGAGCTTCAAATTACACTTTCTGAAGAATTATAAATGATCTCTATGCAGATAAAATATCCCAACTATGTTGGGAGATTAGCATAGTATTTACATCACTCAAACTCATCTTAACTTTGACTACAACTTCTGGCTATAGTTGTTGAGGATCACATTCACCAACACTGTGGTATTCTGGATTAGAACAACTCTTCAATTTACATGTTTCATATCATCTTCTACTAACATCCTTTAAGACATTTTTAGTATCACAAATGTCTGGTGATACCTTGTTATGCTAAGGACTCTGGCAAATGGCAGTGGGATTTCTGTGGGTTAGTATTTTTGGAATCCATTTTCACCTAGTATGTTCCTTAGTACAACTCTATTTTTAAAAAAAGTAGGTGAAATTGTGGAGGAAAACTGAAACCCACAAAGCTCTGGCAATCACGTTTGAAAACCACTGCCTTAGTATGTGCTGAGACATAATAATACCCAAAACACAATGCTAAAAGTAATTAATTTGAAGATGTTATTCTAAAAAATATTCTATAGCCATACCAGAATGCATCCTCTGAAAGTCCTTGATATATATACTTTTTAAACTTACAGTTGTGAAAAGCTACAAACACCAATGTGTTGTGTGCATGAGACCACACTTTTAAATATCATAAACTACATGAACTATACAAAAAAAACATACACACCTCTGAATAGTTTCTATGTGCTTTATCCAAAACTTTTAAAAGAACTTCTGTTTCATGCAGTTGACCGTAGTCTCCTATTTCTCTTCTTAGACCTTTAAAAATTTTTGTAAAAGTGCCTTGGCCAAGGCTTTCATTCTTTAAAAGAAAGAAAAGAAAAGATATGAGTAAACATGGATAAAAATATGAGAATTAGGAAATATGTTCAATGACAAAGAGTTTAAAAAATCCATTAGCAAATATTTCTCTTGCAAACTAAACCCAGATTTAAGATTCCAAATTAATTATATTTTACTTCCTTAAACAATAGAAAACAAGGATTAATGAATAAAGTTTATTTTGGTTTTACCTGGTTCTTAAACCCCTGAATTAGCTATAATTATTACTCATTTATAGTTACTATTTACCTGCATTTATTTAGATGTAAATAAATATTTTTTGTTTGCCTTTCCTAATACTGCAGTAAAAAGGTAGTATGGTATGGTCTGTGGAGGCAGAATACTTGACTTAGTCCTTATTACCCACCACCACCTTCCAGTCATGTGACCTTGTCCAAACAATTTAATCACTGTTGCAGTTGTCATGGTTTCCTCATTGGAAGAATGAGAATAATAACTACTTTTCCACAGACTTTCATGAACAGTAAGTGAATAAATACATGAAAGCATTTAGCATATAGTAAATGCTATTACTACTGTTACTAGTATTTCCTGCATATCCTTAACAGAGTAATTGTTGAAACCCTAAACTCTCTGTAGGGCTGCCAACGTTCATATTGAAACTCTACTATTATTAGTTTTGTAATGTTAGGTTACTCATTATTCACATGAGGATTCATATATCTTTACATATCTTGTTAATTCTACCTACTGTCTCTTTATAGAACTTGGACATCAATTCATCTTTCTTGTTTTGTTCTCCATGTTTCTAATCTTGCTTTTGTAATTTCCATTTCTTTCTCTCTATTTGCTAATCTGAAAATTTCCAGCTCTATCTTCCAATTCACTAATTCTCTCTTCAACTATAAATAATCTGCTTTTTAACCTGTCCATTCTGTTTTAAGGTCAATGAGTGATTATTTCATTTCTATATTTTTCTTCTCTAAATATTTTTGGTCTTTTAAAATAATGTCTTGGTTTTCATGTTTTCAAACCTTGTTATAGCTTTAAAATATTTATGTAATTTATAATCTCTTTCTAAAAAGTCTGTTATATGAAGTACTTTTAATATCTGTTGGTCTTTCAACTCCCTTACTCTTGGACTATGTCCCTATGCAATTTTTTTCATTGAAAGTTCTTATTTGGAGTCATTTCTTCTGTGGAGTCCTAAGTGACCTAGATTAAGAGTATGTTCTTTATACGCAAAAATATGTTTACTGATACTTCACCAAGGGCAAAGGAAATCAAAGAACAAATCAACAAATGGGACTATATCAAATTGAAAAGTTTCTGTTCAGCTAAAGAAAATATCAGCAAAATTCAAAGGGAACCAACTGTATGGGAAAACATAATTGCTAATGATACCTCAGACAAGGGTCTGATCTCCAAAATATATAAAGAACTAATGCGACTCAACTCAGGGAGACAGACAGCCCAATTAAAAAATGGGCAAAGGACCTGAACAGACAACTCACTGAGGAAGATATACAAAGGGCCCAGAGGCACATGAAAGAATGCTCAACATCGCTAGTCATCAGAGAGATGCAAATTAAAACTGCATTAAGATACCACCTCATACCTGTCAGAATGGCAATCATCAACAAATCAACAAACAACAAATGTTGGCGAGGATGCGGGGCAAAGGGAACCCTCATACACTGTTGGTGGGAATGCAGGCTGGTGCAGCCACTGTGGAAAACAGTATGGGGTTTCCTTAAAAAACTAAAAATGGAACTGCCTTTTGATCCAGCAATTCCACTATTTGGACTATACCCAAAGAATCCTGAAACACCAATTCATAAGAACCTATGCACACCTATGTTCAT